>MU106037.1:154395-179092 GCA_012274485.2 Sinapis alba
AGGCCATGAAATATAAACCCATACGTATTGATAGGCTGATATGATCAGTTTTATCCGTACTGAATGGAAGGATTTAGCTAAGGTTGGGTGAATATGTACTTCAGACTCTTATGGTCCGTAAGTACCTGAACTTTTCACCATACAAGTATGATCTCCAAATCATTAAGGCGAACACTTCCACGGCCATTTCCAGGTCGTGGGTAGGATAGTTCCATTCATGCTTTTTTACTTGCCTAGACTCGTAGGCTATGACCTTCCCATGTTGTGTCAACACAGAACCCAATCCTGTCAAGGATGCGTCTTGGTAAACCACATAGGGTTGGTCAGCCTCCGAAAGAACTAGGACTGGTGCACTAGTCAACATGTTCGTAAGTGCTGAGAAGCATTTCTCAGTCTTTGCAGACCATATGAACTTCACATCCTTCCCGGTGAACCTCATCATAGGTTGAGCCAAATTAGCCAACTCTTTCACAAACTTTTTATAAAAATCCGCAAGACCTAGGAAGCTTCTCACCTCCAAGGCATTTTTGGGTTGAGGCCACTCACGTATGGCCTTAATTATTTCTGGATTAACCGAGACACCCTGATCGGAAACAATATGTCCCAAGAACCCAATGCTCTTTTGCCAAAAACAGCACTTGCTGAATTTAGCATAAAGCTTGTGTTCCCGCAATCGTTCCATCACGGCTCTCAAATGTCTTTCATGAGATTCATTTTCCTTAGAGTATACAAGTATGTCACCAATAAAGATGATTAAAAATTCCTCCAAGAAATTCTTGAAAACATTATTCATCAACTTCATGAATGCAGCCGGTGCATTTGTTAGGCCGAAGGGCATAACCACAAACTCGTAATGGCCATACCTCGTCCTTAATGCTATATTCCTTACATCACTAGGCTCTATGGGAATCTGATGATACCCTGAAGCCAGGGCTATTTTGGAAAACCACTTTGCACCACGAAGTTGATCAAGTAACACATCTATTCGAGGTAACAGATACCTGTTCTTCACAGTTACCCGGTTCAACCCTCGATAGTCAATATACAACCGAAAGCTACTGTCCTTCTTTTTCACAAAAAGAATGGGTGCTACCCACGGCGAACTACTCGGCCGTATGAATCCCTTATCCAGAAATTCCTCTAATTGCTTCTTAAGCTCGGCCATTTTGGCAGGAGCCATGCGGTAGACACTTTTAGATAATGGAGCAGTACCAGGTTCTAGTTCTATGGTAAATGGATCAGACCTATCAGGGGGTAAGCCCTGAAGTGACTGAAACACATCCACAAACTCCTTAACCAACGGAATCCCATCTGGGTTACCACCCCCTTCGACTCTCTTTGTTGCGATTGTGGCTAGATATGCTTCACAACCTCGTTTCAGCATCCTTTCCGCACAGACTGCTGATACCACAAAGAATCCTGGACCCGGTCTTTTCCTTCGGAATGTAATAGGGGGTTCATCCCCACCCTTAAACCGAACACAACTACTATCACAGTCTATGGTGGACCGATACTTCCCTAACCAGTCCATGTCTAAGATTACCTCGTAATTCTTTAGGGGGACCACAATAAAATCCACATGCATTTTCCTGTCCTGGATCGACACAGGGATGTTTTCAATCAGTCTTAGCAAATGCATCACTTGGCCACCGGCAACATTCACTATCCTGCCATATTCCATAGTTCCCACATGGAACAATCCCTTTCGATTGACTCTGGACTCACAACACTATGTGTAGCCTCTGTATCGAAAATCACGTACGTTTCTACACCACCGATCATTAAGGTCCCTATATGAGTAGGATCTTGGTTTGATCACACATTGAAAAATGTCCCATACTGTTCTCCAATGTGTTTTACTTTTGCGAATGCTCCCACCACTCGCAAGAGCATTTATAATATACCTCAATCCCATCATACTAAGATGCTTAACATCGTTAATCTGTCCATAAACTTCTGATAACTTGATCAACCAACTTTTATGTTTCAGGATCTTGCCCTAGGAGGGTTCATCTTGGCTATGCCGATTCATCTTGTAACTTCCCCGTTTACAAGCATGAGACTCTAACATACCTCAACTCTCACTTGACTCACCACAACTAAGGTTTCATAATTAACTTAGTTTTCAGAAATAATTTTTTGTTTGAAGTTTAACATTTTCACACACTGTCCTAAACATGATCAAGCATTCTCTATCCCAAACTAGGGCACGGTCAAAGCGCCACGTCGCCTGGTCCACTTCCTGACCGAACCTCTTAATTTTTTTGCTCTTTACTTATAATATCGCCCATAGGCAAGGGCTAACTTAAACCTTAGCTAAATACTTCCTTAGTCACTCATAGCTTAGATCATTTTACAGCACATAAGGGGAAAGACATATTTGGCAAGGTCGGGAAACTTGAAGTCATGTTCATTGGTCCGTACAAGATCATCGGGAAAGTTGGTGAAGTAGCTTACCGATTGGATCTGCCTGAGGATATGCGTCTACATCCGGTATTCCATGTTTCCATCCAGACATGTGGAGGACGTGGTGTCCTCTTTCATTCTATTCGGGCCATGCAACCAGCCATGTGGAGCACGAGGGGTCGCCACACATGCGACCGAAGCCATGCAGATGGACACACGGCTTGATTCTGATTGGCTGCTGGTGCCTATAAATACCCAAGACCCCCACCAATTTCAACACATTCAGACCACTTCACACCTACTTAAATACTTGAGAGAGAAAGAAAAGAAAGAAAGTTAGAGTTTCGATCGTTTTCGAGCTTTTTTGGCAGTTTTTGAGAGTTTCTGAGAACATTTACTTTACCAGTTTTGAATCGACATCTAGAGAAGGTTCTGCTCAAGTGAAGATCATTCCAGACGTGAATCTACTTGAGAAGGTTGAGAAAGGGTTCGGATCGCAGAAGACGGATTTGGGGTCAAGGCCACGTTCAACCAAAAACAGTGAGTTATGATCAGTTGATTGCGGAGTTGTTTTCATGTAGGTTACCATTACTTAAAGTTAGATCATGGCAGGAGGCTGGGTCTAACTTAGTAATGGTTTGATTAGTTAATAGTTAAGGCTAATTAATGTTGGTTGATTGAGTTGATAACATGCTTAGTTATTGCTTGGGAACCGTAGTAGCATGCTAATAGTTAGGTTGATTGGTTAGGTAGCGATTGGTGAATGCTTAGATATTATCTCTAAGTTATGGATAGTTAGGTATTCTGGAATTAGTCTTATTGCTGAATTTTAGAATATATGTGAATGTGTTTATTGCGATTAATACTGAGAACCTTGTGTTATATTACCGGGTTTAGTATTAGTCATATATTGGCCAACAACATTTGTGTAAACCAAAATGCTAGGCATGTATAGGGATGACTTTGTGTTCCTTCAGACCTCGTACCCGGCGGGTTCAAGGAAACCACTTATTCGCTGGATCGGGAATTTGGTTACTATTATTACGTACTGATGACAGATCGTATGAAAAAAACCATATGACTGATAGGCTAATACGATCACCCGTCGCTGAAAAATATGACCCATATGTACTGATGACTGATACGATCTGCCATCCGTAGTGCCTGGATGGACCAAGGACTGTCCAGACTGGTCCATCAGACCATGAAAAATCTACCCATATGTACTTATAGGATGATATGATCAGCCTTATCCGTACTGAATGGAAGGATTTAACTCAACGGACCATGGACTATCCAGACTGGTCCCATCAATATATGAAAAATGACACATACGTACTAGTAGGCTGATACAATCAGCCATCCATACTACTTGGAAGGACCAAGGACTGTCCAGACTGGTCCATCTGGCCATAAGAAATCCACCCACACGTACTGATAGGCTGAAATGATCAGCCTTATCCGTACTGAATGGAAGGATTTAGCTCAACATACCATGGACTATCTAGACTGGTCCCATCAGTACATGAAAAATAACCCATACGTACTGATAGGCTGATACGATCATTCATCCGTACTCCCTGGATTGACCAAGGACTGTCCAGACTGGTCCATCANCGTACTGATAGGCTGAAATGATCAGCCTTATCCGTACTGAATGGAAGGATTTAGCTCAACATACCATGGACTATCTAGACTGGTCCCATCAGTACATGAAAAATAACCCATACGTACTGATAGGCTGATACGATCATTCATCCGTACTCCCTGGATTGACCAAGGACTGTCCAGACTGGTCCATCAGGCTATGAAAAGTTAACCCATACATACTAATAGGCTGATACGATCATCCATCCGTTCTGCCTGGAAGGACCAAGGACTGTCCAGACTTGTCCATTAAGCCATGAAAAATCGACCCATAAGTATTGATAGGCTTATATGATCAGCCTTATCCATACTGAATGGAAGGATTTAATTCAACGGACCAAGGACTTTCCATACTGGTCCCATTAGTACATGAAAAATGACCCATATGTACTGATAGGCTGATTCGATCAGCCATTCAAACTGCCTGGAAGGACCAAGGACTGTCCAGACTGGTCGATAAGGCCATAAAAAATCAACCCATACGTATTGATAGGCTGATATGATCAGCCTTATCCATACAGTATGGAAGGATTTAATTCAACGGACCATAATTTGTCCAAACTGGTCCCATTAGTACATGAAAATTGACCAATATGTACTGATAGGCTTATACGATCAGCAATCCATACTGCCTGGAAGGACCAAGGACTGTCCAGAATTGTCGATTAAGCCATGAAAAATCGACCTATAAGTACTGATAGGCTTATCTGATCAGCCTTATCCATACTGAATGGAAGGATTTAATTCAACGGACCAAGGACTGTCCGGACTGGTCCCATTAGTACATCAAAATTGACCCATACTTACTGATATGCTGATTTGATCAGCCATCCGTATTGCCTGGAAGGACCAAGGACTGTCCAGACTGGTCCATCAGGCCATGAAAAATCGACCCATACGTGTTGATAGGCTGATAAGATCAGCCTTAACCATACTGAATGGAAGGATTTAACTCAGCATACCATGGACTGTACGGACTGGTCCCATTTGTACATGAAAAATTACCCATACGTACTGATAGGATGATAAGATCAGCCATCCGTACTGCCTGGAAGAACACGGAACTTTCCAGACTGGTCCATCAGGCCATGAAAAATCGATCCACACGTACTGATAGACTGTTATGATCATCCTTATTCGTTCTGAATGGAAGGATTTAAATCAATGGACCATGGACTATATAGACTGGTCCTATCAGTACATGAAAAATGACCCATATGACTGATAGGCTGATATGATCAGCCATCCGTACTGCCTGGATGGACAAAGGACTGTCCAGACTAATCCATCAGGCCATGAAAAATCGACCCATACGTATTGATAGGCTGATAAGATCAGCCTTAACCATACTGAATGGAAGGATTTAACTCAACAGACCATGGTATGTGCGGACTGGTCCCATTTGTACATGAAAAATTACTCATACAGACTGATAGGATGATACGATCAGCCATCCGTACTGCCTGGAAGGACAAAGGACTGTCCAGACTGGTCCATCAGGCCATGAAAAATCGATCCACGCATACTGATAGGCTTATATGATCAGCCTTATCCATACTGGATGGAAGGATTTAATTCAACAGACCAATGCCTGTCCAGACTGGTCCCATCAGTACATAAAAAATGACCCATACATACTGATAGGCTAATACGATCAGCCATTCGTACTGCCTGGATGGACCAAGGACTGTACAGACTGGTCCATCAGTCCATGAAAAATCAACCCACACGTACTGATAGGCTGATATGATGAGCCTTATCCGTACCCAATGTAAGGACTTAACTCAATGGACCATGGACTGTCCAGACTGGTCCCTCCTGTACATGGAAAAAATGACCCATACGTACTGATGACTGATACGATCAGCCATCCGTAGTACCTGGATGGACCAAGGACTGTCCAGACTGGTCCATCAGGCCATGAAAAATCTACCCATACGTACTTATAGGATGATATGATCAGCCTTATCCGTACTGAATGGAAGGATTTAACTCAACGGACCATGGACTATCCAGACTGGTCCCATTAATATATGGAAAATGACCCATACGTACTAGTAGGCTGATACAATCAGCCATCCATACTACTTGGAAGGACCAAGGACTGTCCAGACTGGTCCATCTGGCCATATGAAATCCACCCACACGTACTGATAGGCTGAAATGATCAGCCTTATCCGTACTGAATGGAAGGATTTAGCTCAACATACCATGGACTATCTAGACTGGTCCCATCAGTACATGAAAAATAACCCATACGTACTGATAGGCTGATACGATCATTCATCCGTACTCCCTGGATTGACCAAGGACTGTCCAGACTGGTCCATCAGGCTATGAAAAGTCAACCCATACGTACTAATAGGCTGATATGATCATCCATCCGTTCTGCCTGGAAGGACCAAGGACTGTCCAGACTTGTCTATTAAGCCATGAAAAATCGACCCATAAGTATTGATAGGCTTATATGATCAGCCTTATCCATACTGAATGGAAGGATTTAATTAAACGGACCAAGGACTGTCCAGACTTGTCCCATTAGTAAATGAAAAATGACCCATATGTACTGATAGACTGATTCGATCAGCCATTCAAACTGCGTGGAAGGACCAAGGACTGTCCAGACTGGTCGATCAGGCCATAAAAAATCAACCCATACGTATTGATAGGCTGATATGATCAGCCTTGACCATACTGAATGGAAGGATTTAACTTAACAGACCATGGACTGTACGGACTAGTCCGATTTGTACATGAAAATATACCCATACGTACTGATAGGATGATACGATAAGCCATCCGTACTGCCTGGTAGGACCAAGGACTGTCCAGACTAGTCCATCAGGCCCTGAAAATCGACCCACACGTACTGATTCACTTATATAAGTATGACTAGTCCATCAGGCCCTGAAAATCGACCCACACATGCTCCGTTGAGTTAAATCCTTCCATTCAGTACGGATAAGGCCGATCATATGAGCTTTTTAGTATGTATGGGTCTATTTTTCATGGGCTAATGTACCAGGCTGGACTGTCCTTCGTCCTTTTAGGCATTACAGATGGCTGACCGTATCAGCCTATCAGTACATATGGGTCATTTTTTATGTACTGATGAACTAGTATGGACAGTCCTTGGTTGGTTGAGTTATAAAGTCTTCTAACGCCGAGCATCAAGCAAACCCGGATGATGGAATGGACGATGATGCCACAGGACAATGTAATCGGACGACCGAACCATCCTTAAGGGAGGTTATGAAGGCCTTGAAACTAATGGGCAATCAAATGTTTGCCATGACTCAGGTGGTTACACCATTGGTGAACTCATCTGTGGGTCAAGGCACACCAAATACCACACTCATAGACAATGGCCGGGTACGAGAAACTGTTGAGGTGGTTGAAATTGATCCACCCATAAACAATGTCTGGGTTGATTTCTTGAGTGTGTTGGAACACATATCCCCCTTGGGAACCAAACACTTCTCGGGTAGTGTCGATCCGATTGAGGCAGACGAGTAGAGAAGCCGGTTGGTCTGGACCTTAAGTCTACTCGTTGCCCAGAGGACTACCAGAAGGATATTGCGGTTCACTTCCTGGAAGGGGACGCACACAAGTGGTGGTTCTCCGTGGACAAACGCGCCAATGGGAACCTTAGGGATTTCTCAGATTTTGAGGTTGAGTTCAACCAGAAGTAATTCCCTGCTGAAGCATGGGACAGGTTGGAGGCCAAGCTTTTTGACTTGACCAAGGGCCGTAGGACGGTTAGGGAGTACGAAGAAGAATTCAATCGACTCAGGCGGTTTGTTGGTAAGGAGTTGGAGGACGAGGCGGTTCAGGTTCGTTGATTCATTTGTGGACTGCGAGTTGAATTAAGGACCCACTGCTCGATCCACACTTTCCATATTGTGGTTGAGTTAGTGGAGAGAATGGCGATATTTGAAACCAACTTGGCCGAGGAGTCTAGACTTAGGTCACCTACCCAGTCTACTTCGACCAGTGGTGCCAATGATCGTAAGAGGAAATGGGATCAGGCCAACGAGGGTAAATCCTCAGGTGGTAGGTCTAAATATCCTAAGTGTTGAAAAACTCACCCCGGTGAGTGTTGGAGGTCCATGGGAGCCTTCGTCTATTGTGGTAGCAAGGAACATGCGAATTGGGATTGCTCTCAACCCAGCTATGGGCACACTAAGCCTTCTAATGGGGATACCAGGACATGCTTCTGATGCGGGAAGAGTGGACACCTTATAAAGGATTGTCCACAACCGCGAACGGGACAAGGACCGGTGTGTATGAGTTGTCCAAGGAAAACAAGGATGGAGGACCATACGACGCAATTACGGGTAACATTCTTACTTAATCTTTTTAAATACTTGAGGCACTGCATGGTGTGGAACCTGGAAATGTAGATGCTCAGAAATGGGTTCATGTAGGGACCTTAGAAATTGGTGGTGTTGAAACACACTTTTTTTTTATTCAGGGGCTACACATAGTTTTGTGAGTCCGGAACTGGTCGGAAAGGGATAGTTCCATGTGGGAACTGGGGAATGTGGCAGGATAGTGAATGCTGCCGGTGGGCAAGTGATGCATTCGCTAGGACTGATTGAAAACATCCCTGTGTCGATCTAGGACAGGAAAATGCTTGTGAATCTTATTGTTATCCCCCTAAAGAATTACAAGGTAATCATAGGCATGGACTGTTTAGGAAAGTATCGGGCCACCATACTCTGCAATTGTGGTTGTGTTCAGTTTAAGGGTGGAGATGAACCCCCGATTACATTCCAAGGAAAAGGAATGGCTCCGGGATTCTTTGTGGTATCAGCAGTCCGTGCAGAAAGGATGCTGAAACGAGGTTGTGAAGCTTATCTAGCCACAATAGCCACAAAGGGAGTCAAAGGGGGTGGTAACACAGATGGGATTCCGTTGGTTAAGGAGTTTGTGGATGTGTTTCAGACATTACATGGCTTATCCCGTGATAGGTCTGATCCATTTACTATAGAACTAGAACCTGGTACGGCTCCATTATCTAAAAGTGCCTACCGCATGGCTCATGCCGAAATGGCCGAGCCCAAGAAGCAATTAGAGGAATTTCTGGATAAGGGATTCATACGGCCGAGTAGTTCGCCGTGAGGAGCACCCTTTCTTTTCGTGAAAAAGAAGGACGATAGCTTTCAGTTCTATATTGACTATCGAGGGTTGAACCGGGTAACTGTGAAGAACATGTATCAATTACCTCGAGTAGATGTGTTACTCGATCAACTTCGTGGTGCAAAGTGATTTTCCAAACTGACCTGGCTTCAAGGTATCATCAGATTCCCATAGAGCCTAGTGATGTAGGGAAAACAACATTTAGGAGGAGGTATGGTCATTACGAGTTTGTGGTTATGCCTTTCGGCCTAACAAATGCACCGGCTGCATTCATGAAGTTATTGAATAATGTTTTCAGGGATTTCTTGGACAAATTTGTAATCATCTTCATTGATGACATACTTGTATACTCCAAGGACAAGGAATCTCATGAAAGACACTTGAGAGCCGTGATGGAACGATTGTGGTAACACAAGCTTTATGCTAAATTCAGCAAGTGCAGTTTTTGGCAAAAGAGCATTGGCTTCTTGAACATATTGTTTCCGATCAGGGTGTCTCGGTTTATCCGGAAAAGATTAAGGCAATACCTGAGTGGCCTCAACCCAAAAATTCCTAGTAGGTTAGAAGCTTCCTAGGTCTTGCGGGTTAATATATAAAGTTTTTGAGAGGGTTTGCTAATTTGGCTCAACATATGACGCGGTTGACCGGGAAGGATGTGAAGTTCATATGGTCTGAAAAGACTTAGAAATGTTTCTCAGCACTTAAGGACATGTTGACTAGTGCACCAGTCCTAGTTCTTCCAGAGGCTGACCAACCCTATGTGGTCTACACAAATGTATCCTTGACAGGATTGGGTTGTGTGTTGACACAACATGGGAAGGTCATAGGCTACGCGTCTAGGCAGATAAAGAAGCATGAAGAGAACTATCCTACCCATGACCTAGAAATGGCCGCGGTAGTGTTCGCCTTAAAGATTTAGAGATCATAGTTCTATGGTGCCAAAGTTCAGGTACTTACGGACCATAAGAGTCTGAAGTACATATTCACCCAACCCGAGCTTAATCTGAGGCAAAGGAGGTGGATGGAGTTTGTAGCAGATTATGATGTGGACATTGCTTACCATCCGGGCAAGGCTAACCTTGTGGCTGATGCCTTGAGCTGGAAGGGGTCAGATGTATCAACTAAGGGCAAAGCGGACAGTCAAGAAGGTATGGTTTGTACTTTACATTTAAATTCATTAACTGGTAGAGAGGAACCATTAGGTCTGGAAGCGGTGAACAAGGCTCACCTACTCACTAGAATTCGGATAGCCCAAGGGCTGGATGAGGAACTGAAAGGGGTTACCAACAATGACAAGACGGAGTACCAATAATTGCAGGAGACGGTACCATCTTGGTTCATGGGCGAGTGAGTGTACCCAACGATAAGAGTCTTAAATCCAAGTTCGCAGTACATCCTGGTGCTACCAAGATGTACCACGACCTTAAGAGATAGTATCATTGAATAAGTATGAAGGCTGATGTGGTCGAATGGGTGGCTAAGTGTCCGACTTGCCAACTCATCAAGCCTGAGCATCAAGTTCCTAGTGGGTTGCTTAAGAGTTTGCCAAATTCCAGAGTGGAAGTGGGATCACATCACAATTTACTTTGTTATTGGGTTCCCCACAACCAGAAACAAGAAGGATGGGGTTTGGGTCATAGTGGATCGCTTGACTAAACCAGCACACTTCTTCGCCATCAGAAAGTTTGATGGTGTCGATCGGATAGCTTGTAAGTACTTAGATGAGATTGTACAGTTGCATGGTTTACCGACCAGCATTGTCTCGGATAGGGACTCGAGGTTTACTTCTCATTACTGGCAGGCTTTCCAGAAAGCCCTAGTAACGAGAGTACACATGAGTACAGCCTATCATCCACAGACGGATGGTCAGTCGGAACGTACCATTTAAAAGTTGGAAGACATGTTGCGAGCATGTGTCTTGGACTGGGGTGATTCCTAGGAAAGACACTTACCTTTAGTGGATTTTGCTTACAACAATAGTTTTACTTCCAGTATAGGCATGTCGCCATATTATGCTTTGTATGGACGACGATGCCGGACACCTTTATGCTGGACCCAAGTGAGGGAGCGCAGCATACTGAGTCATGAGATTGTGGATGTAACAACGGGGAAGATTATAGTTGTGAGGGACAACATGAGAGAAGCCCATGATCGGCACAAGAACTATGCAGATCGAAGAAAATAAGATCTAGAGTTCAAGGTCGGTGACTTGGTGTATCTCAAAATGTTCACTTTCAAAGGGAGGTCGAGGGTTGCTAGAAGAAGGAAACTCGACCCAAGATATCTGGATGCGTTTAAGAGTGTGGAAAGAGTGGGTAAGAAGGCGTACAAATTGGACTTGCCTTCTAAGATGGAAGCATTCCATAACGTGTTCCATGTAATCCAACTCCGGAAGTGTTTGACGGATCGAGTTATAGTAGAACCAGAAATTCCTACTGATCTATGTAAGAACTTGACCTTACAGTTAATGCCAGTTCGGATGGACCAAGGACTGTCTAGACTGGTCCATTAGGCGATTAAAAGTCGACCCATACGTACTGATAGGATAATATGATCAGCCTTAACTATACTGAATTGAAGGATTTAACTCAACAGACCATGGACGGTCCGGACTGGTCCCATTTGTACATGAAAAATTACCTATACGTACTGATAGGATGATACGATCAGCCATCTGTACTGCCAGGAAGGACAAGGGACTGTCTAGACTTGTCCATCAGGCCATGAAAAATCAAACACACGTATTGATAGGCTGATATGATCAACCTTATCCGAACTAAGTGGAAGTATTAAACTCAACGGACCATGGACTGTCCAGACTGGTCCCATCAGTACATAAGAAAAAGTACAAATAGGCTGATACGATCAGCCATCCGTACTGCCTGGATGGACCAAGGACTGTCCAGACTGGTCCATCAAGCAATAAAAAATCGACCCATACGTACTGATAAGCTTAAATGATCAGGTTTATCCTTACTGATTGAAAGGATTTAATTCAATGGACCATGGACTGTCCGGACTTGACCCATTAGTATATGATAGGCTGATACGATCAGCCATTCGTACTGCCTGGAAGGAACAAGGACTGTCCAGACTGGTCCATCAGACCATGAAAAAGCGACTCATACGTACTGATAGGCTGATATGATCATCCTTATCCGTACTGAATGGAAGGATTTAACTCAACAGACCATGTACTGTCCAGACTGGTCCCATCAGTACATGAAAAATGACCCATACGTACTGATAGTCTGCTACGATCAGCCATCCCTACTGGCTGGACGGACCAACGACTGTCCATTTTCTGGTCCATTAGGCCATGAAAAATTGACACGTACGTACTGACAAGCTTATATGATCAGCCTTAACCATACTAAATGGAAGGATTTAACTCAACAGACCATGGACTGTCCAGACTGGTCCCATTAGTACATGAAAAACGACCCATACGTACTGATAGGCGATACGATCAGCCATCCGTACTGCCTGGAAGGACCAAGGACTGTCCAGACTGATCCATCGGGCCATGAAAAATCGACCCACACGTACTGATAGGCAGAAATGATCAGCCTTATCCTTATTGAATGAAAGGATTTAATTCAACACACCATGGACTCTGTAGACTGGCCCTTCAGTACATGAAAAATGACCCATACGTACTGATAGGCTGATACGATCAGCCATCCGTACTGCCTGGATGGACCAAGAACTGTCCAGACTGGTCCATCAGGCCATGAAAAATTGACTCATACATATTGATAGGCTGATATGATCAGCTTTAACCGTACTGAATGGAAGGATTTAACTTTACAGACCTTGGACTGTCCGTACTGGTTCAATCAGTACATGAAAAATTACCCATACGTACTCATAGGATGATACAATCAGCCATCCGTATTGCCTCGAAGGACCAAGTACTGTTCAGACTGGTCCATCAGGCCATGAAAAATCGAAACACACGTACTGATAGGTTGATATGATCAGCCTTATCCGTACTGAATGGAAGGATTCAACTCAACAGACCATGGACTGTCCAGACTGGTCCCATCATTACAGGAACAATGACCAGTACCTACTACTAGTCTGATACGATCTACCATCCGTACTGCATGGATGGACCAAGGAATGTCCAGACTGGTCCATCAGGCCATGAAAAATTGACCCATACGTACTGATAGGCTTATATGATCAGCCTTAACCGTACTAATTGCAAGGATATAACTTAATGGACCATGGACTGTCCGTACTAGTCCCATCAGTACATGAAAAATGCCCCAAATGTACTGATAGGCTGATAGAATCATCCATCCGTACTGCCTGAAAGGACCAAGGACTGTCCACCATGGTCCATCAGGCCATGAAAAATCGACCCTTACATACTGATAGGCTCATATGATCAGCCTTATCCGTAGTGAATGGAAGGATTTCACTCAACAGACCATGGACTGTCCGGACTGGTCTAATCTGTACATGAAAAGTTACTTATACTTACTGATAGGATGATACGATCAGCCATCCGTACTGCCTGGAAGGACCAAAGACTGTCTAGACTGGTCCATTAGGCCATGAAAATTCGACCCACACGTACTGATAGGCTGATATGATCAGCCTTATCCGTACTGAATGGAATGATTTAACTCAACATACCATGGACTGTCAGACTGGTCCCATCAGTACATGAAAAATGACCCATACGTACTGATAGGCTGATACGATCATCCATCCGTACTGCCTGGATGGACCAGGACTGTCCAGACTGGTCCATTAGGCCATGAAAAATTGACCCATATGTACTGATAGGATAATATGATCAGCCTTAACCATACTGAATGGAAGGATTTAACTCAACAGACCGTGGACTGTCTAGACTGGTCCCATCTGTAGATGAAAAATTACCCATACGGGCTGATAGGATGATATGATCAGCCATACGGTACTGCCTGGAAGGACCAAGGCTGTCCAGACTGGTACATCAGACAATAAAAAATTGACCCATATGTAATGATAGGCTGATATGATCAGCCTTATCCATACTGAATGGAAGTATTTAACTCAACGGCCATGGACTGTCCAGTCTGGTCCCATCAGTACAAGACTGTCCAGTCTGGTCCCATCAGCCTTAAGCGTACTAAATGGACAGATTTAACTCAACAGACCATGGAATGTCCGGACTGGTCCCACCAATACATGAAAATTACCCATACTTACTGATAGGATGATACGATCATCTGTCCGTACTGCCTGGAAGGACCGAGGACTGTCCAGACTGGTACATCAGACCATGAAAAATCAACCCACACGTACTGATAGGCTGATATGATCAACCTTATCGTACTGAATGGAAGGACTTAAGTCAACGGACCATGGACTGTCCAAACTGGTCCCATNCATACTTACTGATAGGATGATACGATCATCTGTCCGTACTGCCTGGAAGGACCGAGGACTGTCCAGACTGGTACATCAGACCATGAAAAATCAACCCACACGTACTGATAGGCTGATATGATCAACCTTATCGTACTGAATGGAAGGACTTAAGTCAACGGACCATGGACTGTCCAAACTGGTCCCATCAGTACATGAATAATAACCCATACGTACTAATAGGCAGATATAATCACCCATCCACACTGCCTGGAAGGACCAAGGAATGTCAAGACTGGTCCATCAGGCCATGAAAAATCAACCACCACGTACTGATAGGCTGATACGATCGGCCTTAGCCGTACTGAATGGAAGGATTTACCTCAACGGACCATGGACTGTCTAGACTGGTCCCATCAGTACATGAAAATGACCCACATGATCAGGCTTATCTCTACTGAAAGGAAGTAGTTAACTCAACGGACCATGGACTGTCCATACTGGTCCCATCATTACATGAAAAATGACCAATACGTACTGATAGGCTAATACAAACTGCCATCCAAACTGCCTGGATGGACCAAGGACTGTCCAGACTGGTCCATCAGACCATGAAAAATCGACCCATACGTACTAATAGGCTGATATGGTCAGCATTAACCATCACTTAATGGAAGGATTTAATTCAACAGACCATGGACTGTCTAGACTGGTACCATATGTACATGACAAATTACCCATACGTAATGATAGGATGATACCATCAGCCATCCGTACTGCCTGGAAGGACCAAGGACTGTCCAGACTGGTCCATAGGACATGGAAAATAGACCCATACGTACTGATTGGCTGATATGATCAGCCTTATCCGTACTGAATGGAAGGATTTAACCCAATAGACCATGGACTGTCCAGACTGGTCTCATCGGTACATGAAAAATGACACAAACGTACTGATAGGCTGGTACGATCAGCCATCCATACTGCGTGGATGGACAAGGACTGTCCAGACTGGTCCATCAGGCCATGAAAAATCGACCCATACTTGCTGATAGGCTAATATTATCAGCCTTAACCATAGTGAATGGAAGGATTTAACTTAGCAGACCGTGGACGGTCTTGACTGGTTCAATCAGTACATGAAAAATTACCCATATGTACCGATAGGCTGATACGATCTGCCATCCGTACTGCCTGGATGGACAAAGGACTGTCCAGATTATTCTATCAGGCCATGCAAAATTGACCCATAAATACTGATAGGCTGATATGATCAGCCTTAACCGTGCTGAATGGAAGGATATAAATCAACGGACCATGGACTTTCCGTACTAGTACCATCAGTACATAAAAAATGACCCATATGTACTGATAGGCTGATACAATCAGCCATCCATACTGCCTGAAACGACCAAGGACTGTCCAGCCTGGTCCATCAGGCCATGACAAATTGACCCATACATACTGATAGGCTCATATGATCGGCCTTATCCGTACTGAATGGAAGGATTTAACTCAACGGACCATGGACTGTCCAGACTGGTCCCATCAGTACATAAAAAATGACCCAAAGTACAGATAGGCTGATACGATGAGCCATCCGTACTGCCTGGATGTACTAAGGACTGTCCAGACTGGTCCATCAGACCATGAAAAAATAGACCCGTACGTACTGATATTGTCATGTCCCTGATTCTAGATAAGGCTTTCGGGCATGGGCATGGTGCGAGGAGACGCACCAGTCAGGTCACACAACCTAAAGACAAGTGTGTCATGGTCCAAGAACGTGGTTAAGGGAATCAGATAGTTGGACAAAAGAGTTGCACGAGCAATCCGGTAGCTGGACAAGGTCCGGGTGAAGATCGATGATGTGCATGATCAGAGTGGATCATGGGAAACCTTAGTCTAGGTCTGGAAATAGACCAAATGACTTAGAAGGCTTGAATAAGATTAAGAAAGCAAGCTGGACGCAGTGTACAATAGCTAGGCGATGCAAGCAAGAGGCTCAACTAGCTGAACGGAGCTTGGTTGGATCTCAAGTAGAGTGTGTCAGATCCCTGAGATAGATGAACTAGATCACTCAGATGGGTCATCTGGGATTCAGCTAAACTCAGCTGAACTGAGTGTTCAAGTCTTGGGCAGTTGGACCAGTCCGGGCTGTGGTCGGGGCAGGTGGATGGTCCATGTGGTCCAGCCATTGGGGAAATGGATCAGGTGGTCCATATGCTCGGTCCAGGGGATGGGGATTGGGTCTAGGCACGTGGGGTATCTGCCGGGGGACAGTTAATAGCCAAGGGATGCCAAGGGGATAGTTATAGGCGAAAAATTGCAAGGGGAGGCAGTAAGGCTGAAGGGATGCGATGGAACCAAAGGTGCCCATTGCTTACCAAATGGTTTCCCCTTGGCCAAGGCAGTTGCCCACGACTTATTCTATATATATGGTACCCTGGGAAAGAATATTTCCATCATTTACTCATAAGAAACAGAGATAAAAGTCCAGAAAGACAAGAGGAGAAAGGGAAAGAGAGATCGGCCCATAACAAGGCTGATATTTCTTGTTTGGTGAATCCGGTAAGGATGATTGTTCAGTGATGTCCGTGTTTTTTCAGGCACGCCAGGGCTTCTTCCCATACCCCTAAACACAAATAAAATCATATAAAAACATAGAGTTGGTCGGACTCAACATCCAAGACCAGGAGTGGTGTGAAGCCACAAAGAGACAGTTTTGGGAGAGATCAAGGGGGGGGGGGAATTATGAAGGACTTCCTGATGGCTTTGATACGTGATTATGTCACCCAAAACATCATCCAGAGACTGAGAACACACTAAAATAACCAGGAGAGAATATAGAGGATCGGATCCCACTTCCAAAAGCTGAGACAGCCTTGAAGGCAGATGTGTGTAGAAAGGCAGTTTCATGGGCATTGAAGGGGGAACTGATGCATGATCCCTGGATAGGGTTTGATCATGTATGAACACATCCCAGGCTTCCTATACATCTTGGGATTACATGCAAATGGTTAGGAGAGAAGGGAGAAGGACGGACTCCACTCTCAAAGGCATGAACAGCCTTGAAAGCGGATGTAGTGCAGAAACTGGTTCCATAGAAGTTCCATTGAACGGATGATGGGCACGATCCAAGATTGAATATTATCAATACTGGAGGGCTTTATGGAGGCGTGCTTGGAGGAGCATGGTCGCCCCTGGTAAGGAAGATAGTCCTTGGCCTTTGGCTGGACTGATTGTGGTCAGGATCTAATAGTTGCCGAAGGAATTATTGGATTCTGCTCACGGATTCCTCTTAGTGGAGATTTATCAGGAGTATATTGAGGTCAGATCCTTGTTTTAGGTTATCTGATCATATGCTTGTGTGCTGAGATGTGTTTGTCACTTATGATATTGATCATAAGGAATGTTAGTTATCAACCTTGGCGTTAATAATCTATGTACAAAGCATTGGATGCGAGCCATGAAGAAGAGTACGCCAATACTAGGTCGTGTAGACCACTAGTATTGTGCTGGGTGTACTTGTGTAAGGAAGGCCGTGTGTGATCTGATCCTGGGTTAGTAAGGAAGACTTGGTACTTGGTTGATGGATCAAGGTGTCAGAGCTAAGTCATCAAAGGATGCATCGGTTGTATGAGTAAGACTGATTGGCTCTAGTGGGACATAGTTTCATGGCCGGTTAGGTATGTCTGAAGACTCATCAGTTCTGAGTCATGTGGGGTGGTTGGTTGTTTGACTTAAGATCTGGTGAGCATTGTTAGTCCTTGAGACGGTCTTGTG
Organism: Sinapis alba; assembly: GCA_012274485.2. Lineage (NCBI taxonomy): Eukaryota > Viridiplantae > Streptophyta > Magnoliopsida > Brassicales > Brassicaceae > Sinapis > Sinapis alba. The sequence goes on from MU106037.1 coordinate 172,744, forward strand.
ATTATATCCTACAAAGGATATTGAGGGATGCATGAGCCGAGAATAGCTATATACATGTCATTTACCATTGAAGATTTCCCAAAGGTTGCTTGGTCAGTGGGGATGGTTGGTTGAATGACTAAGTACCTAGGGAAGATTTTATGCAGGTATATGAGAGCTGGACAAGTAGACAGGGATCTGGGCGAAGCTACCTCGCAGCTCGATCAGCTGGAGGAGAGCAAGTGGAAGCTCAAGTGTAGTGGTTTAGCTCAACTAGCTGGATGAGCTAGCTAAACAGCTAAGTCAGCTGGGACCGATGAGCTAAAAGGCTTTGTGGATGTGGCAAAGGTATGATTTACCAATTACTTGGATAAATTAGTAACTTTCTAAGATGCTGGTAGAATGGTTAGGGGAATGGAATCTCGAATTGACTTGATCCGTGTGAAGGATTGCTCTTTAAAGTGAAATGGTAGTTAAGTGAACTGACCATGTCGTAGACGATCAGACCAGACGAGTACTTGATTGGAATTAGATGAAGGGTTAGATATGACTATTATGCTGTGTATTGTTAGTAATGACCTAAGCTAGGAAATGACTAAAGTAGTCTTTAGCTAGGATCTAAGTAAACCCTCGCCTTAAGGGAAAACTATTAAAGGAAAGGCTGAAAAATTAAGAGGCTCGGTCAGGATGTGGACCGAGCGACGTGAGGCATCGACCGCTGCCTAGTTGGCCGGTTGGGGTCTTACATTTAGGCTTATATGATCAGCCTTATCCATACTGAATGGAAGGGTTTAATTCAATGGACCATGGACTGTCTGGACTGGACCCATTAGTACATGAAAAATGACCCATACGTACTGATAGGCTGATACGATCAGCCATCCGTACTGCCTGGATGGACCAAGGACTATCGAGACTTGTCCATCAGATCATGAAAAATCGACAAATACGTACTGATAGGCTGATATGATCAGCCGTATCCGTACTGAATGGAAGGATTTAACTCAACGGACCATGGACTGTCAAGACTGGTCCCATTAGTACATGAAAAATGCCCCATAGGTACTGATAGACTGATACGATCATCCATATGTACTGCCTGGATGGACCAGGGACTGTCCAGACTTGTCCATTAGGCCATGAAAAATTGACCCATACGTACTGATAGGCTGATATGATCAGCCTTAACCATACTGAATGGAACGATTTAAATCAACAGACCATGGACTGTCTGGACTGGTACCATTTGTACATGAAAAATTACCCATATGTAATGATAGAATGATACGATCAGCCAGCCGTACTGCTTGGAAGGACCAAGGAATGTCCAGACTGGTCCATCAGGACACGAAAATAGACCCATACGTACTGATAGGCTAATATTATCAGCCTTAACCGTACTGAATGGAAGGATTTACCTTAGCAGACCATGGACTGTTCGGACTGGTTCCATCAGTACATGAAAAATTACCCATACGTACTGATAGGATGATGCGAACAGCCATCCGTATTGCCAGGAAAGACCACGGACTGTCAAGTGTGGTCCATCAGGCCATGAAAAATGGACCCATACGTACTGTTAGGCTGATATGAGCAGCCTTAACCTTTTTGAATGGAAGGATTTAATTTAACAGACCATGGACCGTCCAGACTGGTCCCATCCGTACATGAAAAATTACCCATACGTACTGACTGGATGATACCATCAGCCATCCGTACTGCCTGGAAGGACCAAGGATTGTCTAGACTGGTCCATTAGGCCATGAAAAATCGACCCATACGTACTGATAGGCTGATATGATCAGCCTTAACCTTTTTGAATGGAAGGATTTAACTTAACAGACCATGGAATGTCTAGAATGGTCCCATCCATACATGAAAAATTACCCATACGTACTGATTGGATGATACCATCAGCGTTTCATACTGCCTGGAAGGACCAAGGACTGTCCAGACTGGTCCATCAGGCCATGAAAAATTGACCCACACGTACTGATAGACTGATATGATCAGCCTTATCCATACTGAATGGAAGGATTTAACTCAACGGACCATGGACTGTCCAGACTTGTCCCACCTATACATGAAAAATGAACCATACGTACTGATGACTGATACGATTAGCTATCCGTACTGCCTGGATGGACAAGGGACTGTGCAGGCTAGTCCATCAGGCCATGAAAAACTTACCCATACGTACTGATAGGATGATACGATCAGCCTTATTTTTATTAAATGAAAGGATTTAACTCAACGGACCATGGACTATCGAGACTGGTCCCACCATTACATGAAAAATGACCAATACGTACTGATAGGCTGATACTATATGCCATCCGTACTGCCTGTATGGACCAAGGACTGTCCAGACTGGTTCATCAGGCCATGAAAAGATGACCCATTTGTACTGATAAGCTGATATGATCACCATTAACCATACTGAATGGAAGGATTAAACTCAACGGACCATGGACTGTCCGTACTAGTCCCATCAGTACATGAAAAATGACCCATATGTACTGATAGGCTGATACGATCAGCCATCCGTACTGCCTGGATGGACTAAGGACTGTCAAGCCTGGTCCATAAGGCCATGGAAAATCGACCCATACATACTGATAGTCTCATATGATCAGCCTTATCCATACTGAATGGAAGGATTTAACTAAACGGACCGTGGACTGTCCATAATGGTCCCATCATTACATGAAAAATGACCAAAAGTATAGATAGGCTGATACGATAAGCCATCCGTACTGCCTGGATGGACCAAGGACTATCTAGACTGNAGGCCATGGAAAATCGACCCATACATACTGATAGTCTCATATGATCAGCCTTATCCATACTGAATGGAAGGATTTAACTAAACGGACCGTGGACTGTCCATAATGGTCCCATCATTACATGAAAAATGACCAAAAGTATAGATAGGCTGATACGATAAGCCATCCGTACTGCCTGGATGGACCAAGGACTATCTAGACTGGTCCATCAAACCATGAAAAATCTACCCATACGTACTGATAGGCTGATATGGTCAGCATTATATGTACTAAATGGAAGTATTTAACTCAATGGATCATGGATTGTTCAGACTGGTCCCATCAGTACATTATAAATTACCAATACATACTTATAGGCTGATACGATCAGCTATATATACTGCCTTGAAGGACCAAGAACTGTCCAGACTGTTCCATCAGGCCATGAATAATCGACCCACACATATAGATATGCTGACATGATCAGCCTTATCCATACTGAAAGGAAGGATAAAATTCAGCGGACCATGGACTGTCCGTACTGAACCCATTAGTACATGAAAAATGACCCATACTTACTGATATTCTGATACGATCAGCCATCCGTACTACCTGGAAGAACCAAGGCTGTTCAGACTTGTTCATCAAGCCATGAAAATCGACCCATAGATACTGATAGGCTGATATGATCAGCCTTCTGTACTGCTTGGAAGGACCAAGGATTGTCCAGACTGGCCCATCAAGCCATGGAAAATAACCTCATACGTACTGATAGGCTGATATGATCAGCCTTAACCGTACTGAATAGAAGGATTTAACTCAACAGACCATGGACTGTCCGGACTGGTCCCATCAGTACATGAAAAATTACCCTTACATACTGATAGGATGATATGATCAGCCATCCGTACTGCCTGGAAGGACCAAGGACTGTCCAGACTTGTCCATCAGACCATGAAAAATTGACCCACACGAACTGATAGGCTGATATGATAAGGTTTATCTGTACTGAATGGAAGGATTTAACTCTACGGACCAAGGACTGTCCAGAGTGATCCCACCTGTACATGAAAAATGACCCATACGTACTGATGACTGATACGATCAGCCATCCGAAGTGCCTGGATTGACCAAGGACTTTTCGGACTGGTCCATCAGGCCATGAAAAATCTACCCATACATACTGATAAGATAATATGATCAGCCTTATCATACTGAATGGAAGGATTTAAGTGAAGGGACCATGGACTGTCCGAACTGGTCCCATCAGTACATGAAAAATGACCCATAAGTACTGATAAGCTGATACGATTAGCCATCCGTACTGCCTGGAAGGACCAAGAACTGTCTAGACTGGTCCATCAGGCCATGAAAAATTGACCAACACGTACTGATAGGCTGATATGATCAGACTCATCCACACTGAATGGAAGGATTTAACTCAACGGACCATGGACTGTCTAGACGGGGCCCATCAGAACATGAAAAATTACCCATATGATCAGCCTTATCTGTACTGAATGGAAGGATTTAACACAACGGTTCATGGACTGTCAAGACTGGTCCAATCATTACATGAAAAATGACGAATACGTACTGATATGCTGATATAAACTGCCACCCGTACTGCCTGGATCGGTCAAGGATTGTCTAGACTGGTCCACAGACCATGAAAAATTGACCCATACGTACCGATAGGCTGATATAATCAGCCTTATCGGTACTAAATATAAGTATTTAATGCAATGGATCATGGACTGTTCAGACTGGTCCCATCAGTGCATGAAAAATGACCCATATGTATTGATAGGCTGATACGATCAGCCATCCGTACTGCTTGGATGGACCAAGGACTGTCCAGACTTGTTCATCAGGCCTTGAACAATGGACACATACATACTGATAGGCTGATATGATTAGCCATCCGTACTGCCTGGAAGGACCAAGGCTGTCCAGACTGGTACATCAGACAATAAAAAATTGACCCATATGTAATGATAGGCTGATATGATCAGCTTTATCCGTACTGAATGGAAGTATTTAACTCAACGGCCATGGACTGTCCAGTCTGGTCCCATCAGGACAAGACTGTCCAGTCTGGTCCCATCAGCCTTAAGCGTACTAAATGGACGGATTTAACTCAACAGACCATGGACTGTCCGGACTGGTCCCACCAGTACATGAAAATTACCCATACTTACTGATAGGATGATACGATCATCTGTCCGTACTGCCTGGAAGGACCGAGGACTGTCCAGACTGGTACATCAGACCATGAAAAATCAACCCACACGTACTGATAGGCTGATATGATCAACCTTATCGTACTGAATGGAAGGACTTAAGTCCACGGACCATGGACTGTCCGAACTGGTCCCATCAGTACATGAAAAATAACCCATACGTACTTGATTAGCCATCCACACTGCCTGGAAGGACCAAGGAATGTCTAGACTGGTCCATCAGGCCATGACAAATCAACCAACACGTACTGATAGGCTGATACGATCAGCCTTAGCCGTACTGAATGGAAGGATTTACCTCAACGGACCATGGACTGTCTAGACTGGTCCCATCAGTACATGAAAATGACCCACATGATCAGGCATATCTGTACTGAAAGGAAGGATTTAACTCAACGGACCATGGACTGTCCATACTGGTCCCATCATTAGATGAAAATTACCAATACATACTGATAGGCTGATACATGTACTGATCATGTCAGCATATCAATACGTGTGGGTCGATTATTCATGGCCTGATGGACAAGTCTGGACACTTCTTGGTCCTTCCAGGCAGTACAGATAGCTGATCGTATCAGCCTATCACGTACTGCCTGGATGGATTTAAATCGACCCACACGTACTTATAGGCAGATATAATCAGCCATCCGCACTGCCTGGAAGGACCAAGGAATGTCTAGACTGGTCCATCAGGCCATGAAAAATCAACCAACACGTACTGATAGGCTGATATGATCAGCCTTATCCGTACTGAATCGAAGGATTTACCTCAACGGACCATGGACTGTCTAGACTGGTCCCATCAGTACATGAAAATGACCCACATGATCAGGCTTATATGTACTAAAAGGAAGGATTTAACTCAACGGACCATGGACTGTCCATACTGGTCCCATCATTAGATGAAAATTACCAATACATACTGATAGGCTGATACAAACTGCCATCCAAACTGCCTGGATATGAACTGCCGTCCATCAGACCATGAAAAATAGACCCATACGTACTAGTAGGCTGATATGGTCAGCATTATCTGTACTAAATGGAAGTATTTAACTCAACGGATCATGGACTGTTCAGACTCGTCCCATCAGTACATGAAAAATGACCCATACGTACTGATGACTGATACGATCAGTTATCTGTACTGCCTGGAAGGACCAAGAACTGTCCAGACTGGTCCATCAGGTCATGAATAATCGACCTACACATATTGATATGCTGACATGATCAGCCTTATCCATAATGAAAGGAAGGATAAAATTCAACGGACCATGGACTGTCCAGACTGGTCCATCAGACCATGAAAAATTGACCCATACGTAATGATAAGCTGATATGTTCATCCTTATCTGTACT
>MU106037.1:185445-206595 GCA_012274485.2 Sinapis alba
ACTGCCTGGATGGACCAAGGACTGTCCAGACTTGTCCATCAGACCACGAAAAATAGACCCATACGTAAAAGTAGGCTGATATGGTCAGCACTATCTGTACTAAATGGAAGTATTTAACTAAACGGATCATGGACTGTTCAGACTAGTCCCATCAGTACATGAAAAATGACCCATACGTACTGATAGACTGATACGATCAGCTATCTCTACTGCCTGGAAGGACCAAGAACTGTCCAGACTGGTCCATCAGGTCATGAATAATCGACCTACACATATTGATATGCTGACATGATCAGCCTTATCCATAATGAAAGGAAGGATAAAATTCAACGGACCATGGACTGTCCAGACTGGTCCATCAGACCATGAAAAATTGACCCATACGTAATGATAAGCTGATATGTTCATCCTTATCTGTACTCAATGAAAGTATTTAACTCAACGGACCATGGACTGTCCAGACTTGTCCCATCAGTACATGAAAAATTACCCATACGTACGGAAAGGATAATACGATCAGCCATCCATACTACCAGGAATAACCAAGGACTGTCTAGACTGGTCCATCAGACCATGAAAAATTGACCCACACGTACTGATAGGCTGATATTATCAGCCTAATAATACTGAATGGAAGGATTTAAGTCAACGGACCATGGACTGTCCAAAATGGTCTCATCAGTACATGAAAAATGACCCACACGTACTGAATGCTTATTTGTTCAGCCATCCGGACTGCCTGGAAGGACCAAGGACTGTCTAGACTGGTCCATCAGGCCATGAAAAATCAGCGTTAACCGTACTGAATGGAAGGATTTAACTCAACGGACAATGGACTGTCTAGACTGGTACTATCAGTACATGAAAAATGCCCATATATCAGCCTTATCATACTGAATGGAAGGATTTAACTCAACGGACCATGGACTGTCCAGACTTGTCCCACAATTACATGAAAAATGACCAATACGTACTGATAGGCTGATACAAACTTCCATCCGTACTGCCTGGATGGACCATGGACTGTCCAGACTAGTCTATCAGACCATGAAAAATCAACCCATACGTACTTATAGGCTGATATGATCAGCCTTATCTGTACTAAATGGAAGTATTTAACTGGTCCCATCACTACATGAAAAATGACCCATACGTACTGATAGGCTGATACGATCAGCTATCTGTACTGCCTGGAAGGACCAAGGACTGTCCAGACTGGTCCATTAAGCCATGAAAAATCGACCCACACATACTGATATGCTTATATGATCAGACTTATCCATACTGAATTCAACGAACCATGGACTGTCCGGACCATGGGCTGTACGGACTGGACCCATTAGTACATGAAAAATAGCCCATACGTACTGATAGGCTGATACGATCACCATCCGTACTGCCTGGAAGGCCCAAGGACTGTCCTGACTGGTCCATCAGGCCATGAAAAAATCGACCAACACGTACTGACAGGCTGATATGATCAGCCTTAACCGTACTGAATGGAAGGATTTGACTCAATGGACCATGGACTGTCTAGAGTGGTCCTATCAGTACATGAAAAATGACCCATAGATCAGCCTTATCTGTACATAATGGAAGGATTTAACTCAACGGACCATGGACTGTCCAGACTGGTCCCATCATTACATGAAAAAAGACCAATACGTACTGATAGGCTGATATAAACTTCCATCCGTACTGCCTGGGTGGACCAAGGACTGTCAAGACTAGTCCATGTCTGGTACTTTTTAGCTGGGTATGCATGACTATCCGACTATACTAGTCGGAATAGACATGATTTACCTTCATAAATTGAGTTGCCTAGTACCTGACAAGTCTGACCAGGGTAGTCATGAACTTTTTAATGGGTATGTATGACTATCCGACTATACTAGTCGATATACATCTGCCTGGAAGGACCAAGAACTGTCCAGAATTGTTCATCAGGCCATGAATAATTGACCCACACGTATTGATATGCTCATATGATCGGCCTTATCCATACTGAAAGGAAGGATAAAATTCAACGGACAATGGACTGTTTTGACTGGACCCATTAGTACATGAAAAATGACCCATACGTACGGATATTCTGATACGATCAGCCATCCATACTGCCTGGAAGGACCAAGGACTGTACAGACTGGTCCATCAGACCATGAAAAATTGACCCATACGTAATGATTAGCTGATATGATCAGCCTTATTCGTACTAAATGGATGTATTTAACTCAACGGCCATGGACTGTCCAGACTGGTCCCATCAGTACATGAAAAATGACCCATATGTACTGATAGGCTGATATGATAAGCCATCCGTACTGCCTGGATGGATTAAGGATTGTCCAGACTTGTTCATCAGGCCTTGAAAAATCGACCCATACATACTGACAGGCTGATACGATCAGCCATCCGTACTGCCTGGAAGGACCAAGGACTGTCCAAACTGGTCCATCAGACCATGAAAAATTGACCCATACGTAATGATAGGCTGATATGATCAACCTTATCCGTATTGAATGGAAGTATTTAACTCAACGGCCAAGGACTGTCCAGACTAGTCCCATCAGTACATGAAATATGACCCATACGTACTGATAGGCTGATACGATAAGCCATCCATCCTTACTGCCTGGATGGAGAAAGGACTGTCCATACTTGTTCATCAAGCCTTGAACAATCGACCCATACATACTGATAGGATGATATGTGCACCCATCCGTACTGCCTGGAAGGACCATGGCTGTCCAAACTTGTTCATCAGGCCATGAAAAATTGACCCATACATACTGATAGGCTGATATGATCAGCCATCTGTACTGCCTGGACGGACCAAGGACTGTCTATACTGGTCCATCAGGCCATGGAAAATCGACCCATACGTAATGATAAGCTGATATGATCAGCCTTAACCGTACTGAATGGATGGATTTAACTCAACAGACCATGGACTGTCCGGACTGGTCCCATCAGTAAATGAAAAATTACCCATACATACTGATAGGATGATAAGATCAGTAATCCGTACTGCCAGGAAGGACCAAGGACTGTCTAGACTTGTCCATCGTACCATGAAAAATCGACCCACACATACTGATACGCTGATCTGATCAGCCTTATAACACTGAATGGAAGAATTTAAGTCAACGGACCATGGACTGTCCAAACTGGTCCCATCAGTACACGAAATATTGACCCATACATACTGATAGGCTGATATGATCACCCTTCCGTACTGCCTGCAAGGACAAAGGACTGCCTAGACTGGTCCATCAGGCCATTAAAAATCGACGAACACGTACTGATAGGTTTATATGATCAGCCTTATCCGTACTGAATGGAAGGATTTAACTCAACGGACCATAGACTGTTTAGACTAGTCCCATCAGTACATGAAAAATGACCCATATGATCATGCTTAACTGTACTGAATAGAAGGATTTAACTCAATGGACCATGGACTGTCCAGACTTGTCCCATCATTAAATGAAAAGTGACCAATATGTACTGATAGGCTGATACAAACTGCCATCCGTACTGCCTGGATGGACCAAAGACTGTCCAGACTGGTCCATCAGACCATGAAAAATCGACACATACGTACTGATAGGCTGATATGGTCAGCATTATATCTACTAAATGGAAATATTTAACTCAACGGATCATGGACTGTTCAGACTGGTCCCATGGACACATACATACGTACTGATAGGGTGATACGATTAGCTATCTGTACTCCCTGGAAGGACCAAGAACTATCTAGAATGGTCCATCAGACCATGAAATATTGACCCATACGTAATGATAGGCTGATATGATCAGCCTTATCCGTACTGAATGGAAGTATTTAACTCAACGGCCATGGACTGTCCAGTCTGGTCCCATCAGTACATGAAAAATGACCCATACGTACTGATAGGCTGATACGATAAGCCATCCGTACTGCCTGGATGGACCAAGGACTGTCCAGACTTGTTCACCAGGCCTTGAAAAATCGACCAATACATACTGATAGGCTGATATGATCAGCCATCCGTACTGAATGGAAGGACCAAGGCTGTCCAGACTTGTTCATCAAGCCATGAAAAATTGATACATACATAGTGATAGGCTGATATGATCAGCCTTATCTATACTGAATGGAAGGATATAAGTCAACAGACCATGGACTGTCCGGACTGGACCCATTAGTACATGAAAAAAATGACACATACATACTTAGGCTGATACAATCAGCCATCCGTACTGCCTGGAAGGACCAAAGACTTTCCAGACTGATCCATCAGACCATGAAAAATGGACCCATACGTAATGATATGCTAATATGATCAGCCTTATCCATACTGAATGGAAGTAATTAACTCAAAGGCCATGGACTGACCAGACTGGTCCCATCAGTACATGAAAAATGACCCTTACATACTATTGGGCTGATACGATAAGCCATCCGTACTGCCTGGATGGACTAAGGACTGTCCAGACTTGTACATCAGGCCTTGAAAAATCGACCCATACATACTGATAGGCTGATATGATCAGCCATCCGTACTGCCTGGAAGGACCCAGGTTGTCAAGACTTGTTCATCAGGCCATGAAAAATTGACCCATACATACTGATAGCCTTAGATGATCAGCCTTCCGTACTGCCTGGATGGAACTAGGACTGTCCAGACTGGTCTATCATGCCATGAAAAATCATTCTATACGTACTGATAGGGTGATATGATCAGCCTTAACCGTACTGAATGGAAGGAATTAACTCAACATACCATGGACTGTCCCGACTGGTCCCATCAGTACATGAAAAAATTCCCATACATACTGATAGACTGATACGATCAGCCATCCGTACTGCCTAGAAGGACCAAGGATGGCCTAGATTGATCCATCAGACCATGAAAAACTGACCCATACGTAATGATAAGCTGATATGATCAGCCTTATCCGTACTAAATGGAAGTATTGAACTCAACGGATCATGGACTATTCAGACTGCTCCCATCAGTACATGACAAATGACCCATATGTACTGACATGTTGATACGATCAGCCATCCGTACTGCATGGATGGACCAAGGACTGTCCAGACTTGTTCATCAGGCCTTGAACAATCGACCCATTCATACTGATAGGCTGATATGATCAGCCATATGTACTGCCTAGAAGTACCAAGGCTGTCCAGACGTGTTCATCAGGCCCTGAAAAATCGACCCGTACATACTGATAGGCTGATATGATCAGCCATTTGTACTGCCTGGAAGGACCATGGACTGTCCAGACTGGTCCATCAGGCCATGGAAAATCGACCAACACGTACTGATAGGCTGATATGATCAGCTTTATCCGTACTGAACGGAAGGATTTAACTCAATGGAACATGGACTGTCTAGACTGGTCCCATTAGTACATGAAAAATGACCCATATGATCACCCTTTTCTGTACTGAATGGAAGGATTTAACTCAACCGACCATGGACTGTCCAGAATGGTCCCATCATTACATGAAAAATGACCAATACGTACAGAAAGGCTGTTACAAACTGCAATCCGTACTGCCTGGATGGACCAAGGACTGTCCAGACTGGTCCATCAGACAATGAAAAATTGACCCATACATACTGATAGGCTGATATGATCAGCCTTCCGTACTGCTTGGAAGGACGGAGGACTGTCCTGACTGGTCCCATCAGTACATGAAAAATTACCCATACGTACTAATAGGATTATACGATCAGCCTTACGTACTGCCTGGAAGGACCAAGGAATTTCTAGACTGGTCCATCAGTCAAGAAAAATCGACCCACATGTACTGATAGGCTGATATGATAAGCCTTATCCGTACTGAATGGAAGGATTTAACTCAATGGACGATGGACTGTCCAGACTGGTGCCACCTGTACATGAAAAATGACCCATACGTACTGATGACTGATACGATCAGCCATTTGTAGTGCCTGGATTGACCAAGGACTGTTCGGACTGGTCCATCAGGCCATGAAAAATCTATCCATACGTACTGATAGGGTGATATGATTAGCCTTATCGTAACTGAATAAAAGGATTTAAGTCAACAGGCCATGGACTGTCCAAACTGGTCCCATCAGTAAATGAAAAATGACCCGTAGGTACTGATAGAATGATACGATCAGCCTTTTGTACTGCCTGGAAGGACATAAACTGTGTAGACTGGTCCATCAGGCCATGAAAAATCGTCCATCAGGCCATGAAAAATCGTCCAACACGTACTGATAGGCTGATATGATCAGCCTTATTTGCACTGAATGGAAGGATTTAACTCAATGGACCATGGACTGTCTAGACTGGTCCCATCAGTACTTGAATAATGACCCATATGATCAGCCTTATCTGTACTGAATGGAAGTATTTAACTCAACGGACCATGGACTGTCCAGACTGGTCCTATCATTACATGAAAAATGACAAATACATACTGATAGGCTGATACGATCAGCCATCCGTACTGCCTGGATGGACCAAGGACTGTCCAGACTTGTTCATAAGGCCTTGAACAATCGACCTATAGGTACTGATTGGCTGATATGGTCAGCATTATATGTACTAAATGGAAGTATTTAACTCTAACGGATCATGGACTGTTCAGACTGGTCCCATCAGTACATGAAAAATGACCCATACGTACTGATAAGCTTATACGATCAGCTATTTGTACTGCCTGGAAGGACCAAGGACTATCCAGACTGGTCCATCAGGCCATGAAAAATCGACCCACACATACTGATATGCTGATATGATCAGCCTTATCCATACCGAATGGAAGGATATAATTCAAAGGACCATGGACTATCCGGACTGGACCCATTAGTACATGAAAAATGACCCATACGTACTGATAGGCTGATACGATCAGCCATTCGTACTGCCTGGAAGGGCCAAGGACTGTCCAGACTGGTACATCAGACAATAAAAAATTTACCCATATGTAATGATAGGCTGATATGATCTGCCTTATCCGTACTGAATGGAAGTATTTAACTCAACGGCCATGGACTGTCCAGTCTGGTCCCATCAGTACATGAAAAATGACCCATACGTACTGATAGGCTGATACGATAAGCCATCCATACTGCCTAGATGGACCAAGGACTCTCCAGACTTGTTCATCAGGCCTTAAAAAATCAACCCATACATACTGATAGGCTGATATGATCAGCCATTCGTACTGCCTGGAAGGACCAAGGCTGTCCAAACTTGTTCATCAAGCCATGAAAAATTCACCCATACATATTGATAGGCTGATATGATCAGCCTTCTCTAATGCCTAGAAGGACCAAGAACTGTCTAGACTGGTCCATCAGGCCATGAAAAATCGACCAACACGTCCTGATAGGCTGATATGATCAGGCTTATCCGTACTGAACGGAAGGATTTAAATCAAGTCAACATGGACTGCCTAGACTGGTCTCATTAGTACATGAAAAATGACCCAGATGATCAGCCTTATCTGTATTGAATGGAAGGATTTAACTCAAGGGACCATGGCCTGTACAGACTGGTCTCATCATTACATGAAAAATGACCAATACGTACAGAAAGGCTTTTACAAACTGCCATCCGTACTGACTGGATGGACCAAGGACTGTCCAGACTGGTCCAACAGACCATGAAAAATTGATTCATACATATTGATAGGCTGATATGATCAGCCTTCCGTACTGCTTGGAAGGACGAAGGACTGTCCCGTCTGGTCGCATCAGTACATGAAAAATTACCCATACGTACTAATAGGATTATACGATCAGCCATACGTACTGCCTGGAAGGACCAAGGACTTTCCAGACTGGTCCATCAGACAAGAAAAATTGACCAACATGTACTGCTAGGCTGATATGATCATTCTTATCCGTAATGAATTGAAGGATTTAACTCAATGGACCATGGACTGTCCAGATTGGTCCCACCTGTACATGAAAAATGACCCATACGTACTGATGACTGATACGATCAGCCATCCGTAGTGCCTGAAAGGACCAAGAACTGTCTAGACTGGTCCATCGGGCCATGAAAAATCGTCCAACACATACTGATAGGCTGATATGATCAGCCTTATCCGTACTGAATGGAAGAATTTAACTCAACAAACCATGGACTGTCTAGACTGGTCCCATCAGTACATGAAAAAGACCCATTTGATCAGCCTTATATGTACTGAATGGAATTATTTAACTCAACGGACCATGGACTATCTGGACTGGACCAATTAGTACATGAAAAATGACCCTAATGTACTGATAGGCTGATACAATCAGCCATCCGTACTGCCTGAAGGAACCAAGGACTGTCCAGAGTGGTACATCAGACCATGAAAAATTGACCCATACGTAATGATAAGCTGATATGATCATCCTTGTCCGTACTGAATGGAAATATTTAACTCAACGGCCATGAACTGTCCAGACTGGTCAAATCAGTACATGAAAAAGACCCATACGTACTGATAGGCTGATACGATAAGCCATCCGTACTGCCTAGATGGACCAAGAACTGTCCAGACTTGTTCATCAGGCCTTGAAAAATCGACCCATACATACTGATAGGCTGATAAGATCAGCCATCCATACTGCCTGGAAGGACCAAGGCTGTCCAGACTTGCTCATCAAGCCATGAAAAATTGACCCATCCATACTAATAGGCTGATATGATCAGCCTTCCGTACTGCCTGGTAGGACCAAGAACTGTCTAGACTGGTCCATCAGGCCATGAAAAATCGACCAACACGTACTGATAGGCTGATATGATCAGCCTTATCCGTACTGAATGGAAGGATTTAATTCAATGGACCATGGACTGTCTAGACTTGTCCCATCAGTAAATGAAAAATGACCCATATGATCAGCCTTATGTTTACTGAATGGAAGGATTTAACTCAACGGACCATGGACTGTGCAGACTGGTCCCATCATTACATGAAAATGACCAATACGTACTGAAAGGCTGTTACAAACTGCCATCCGTACTGCCCGGATGGATCAAGGACTGTCCAGGCTGGTCCATCAGACCATGAAAAATTGACCCATACATACTGATAGGCTAATATGATCAGCCTTCCGTACTACTTGAAAGGAGGAAGGACTGCCCCGACTGGACCCATCAGTACATCAAAAATTACCCATACATACTAATTGGATGATACGATCAGCCATCCATACTGCCTGGAAGGACCAAGGACTGTCCAGACTGGTCTATCAGACCAGAAAAATCGACCCACATGTACTGATAGGCTGATATGATCAGCCTTATCCGTACTGAATGGAAGGATTTAACTCAATGGACCATGGACTGTCCAGACTGGTCCCACCTGTACATGAAAAACGACCCATAAGTAATGATGACTGATACGATCAGCCATCCGTAGTGCCTGGATTGACCAAGGACTGTTCAGACTGTTCCATCAGGCCATGAAAAATCTACCCATACGTACTGATAGGATGATATGATTAGCCTTATCGTATCTGAATGGAAGGATTTAAGTCAACAGACCATGGACTGTCCAAACTGGTCCCATCAGTTAATGAAAAATGACCCATAAGTACTGATAGGATAATACGATCAGCCATTCATACTGCCTGGAAGGACCAGGAACTGTCTAGACTGGTCCATCAGGCCATGAAAAAGACCCATTTGATCAGCCTTATCTGTACTGAATGGAATTATTTAACTCAACGGACCATGGACTATCTGGACTGGACCAATTAGTACATGAAAAATGACCCTTATGTACTGATAGGCTGATACGATCATCCATCCGTACTGCCTGAAGGAACCAAGGACTGTCCAGAGTGGTACATCAGACCATGAAAAATTGACCCATACGTAATGATAAGCTGATATGATCATCCTTGTCTGTACTGAATGGAAGTTTTTAACTCAACGGCCATGAACTGTCCAGACTGGTCAAATCAGTACATGAAAAAAGACCCATACGTACTGATAGGCTGATACGATAAGCCATCCGTACTGCCTAGATGGACCAAGAACTGTCCAGACTTGTTCATCAGGCCTTGAAAAATCGACCCATACATACTGATAGGCTGATAAGATCAGCCATCCATACTGCCTGGAAGGACCAAGGCTGTCCAGACTTGTTCATCAAGCCATGAAAAATTGACCCATCCATACTGATAGGCTGATATGATTAGCCTTCCGTACTGCCTGGTAGGACCAAGAACTGTCTAGACTGGTCCACCAGGCCATGAAAAATCGACCAACACGTACTGATAGGCTGATATGATCAGCCTTATCCGTACTGAATGGAAGGATTTAATTCAATGGACCATGGACTGTCTAGACTGGTCCCATCAGTAAATGAAAAATGACCCATATGATCAGCCTTATGTTTACAGAATTGAAGGATTTAACTCAACGGACCATGGACTGTGCAGACTGGTCCCATCATTACATGAAAAATGACCAATACGTACTGAAAGGCTGTTACAAACTGCCATCCGTACTGCCTGGATGGATCAAGGACTGTCCAGGCTGGTCCATCAGACCATGAAAAATTGACCCATACATACTGATAGGCTAATATGATCAGCCTTCCGTACTACTTGAAAGGAAGAAGGACTGCCCCGACTGGACCCATCAGTACATGAAAAATTACCCATACATACTAATTGGATGATACGATCATCCATCCATACTGCCTGGAAGGACCAAGGACTGTCCAGACTGGTCTATGAGACCAGAAAAATCGACCCACATGTACTGATAGGCTGATATGATCAGCCTTATCCGTACCAAATGGAAGGATTTAACTCAATGGACCATGGACTGTCCAGACTGGTCCCACCTGTACATGAAAAATGACCCATAAGTAATGATGACTGATACGATCAGCCATCCGTAGTGCCTGGATTGACCAAGGACTGTTCAGACTGTTCCATCAGGCCATGAAAAATCTACCCATACGTACTGATAGGATGATATGATTAGCCTTATCGTATCTGAATGGAAGGATTTAAGTCAACAGACCATGGACTGTCAAACTGGTCTCATCAGTTAATGAAAAATGACCCATAAGTACTGATAGGATAATACGATTAGCCATTCATACTGCCTGGAAGGACCAAGAACTGTCTAGACTGGTCCATCAGGCCATGAAAAAATCGTCCAAGGACTGTACATTAAAAATGAAAAATGACCATATGTTCTGATAGGCTGATAGGATAAGCCATCCATACTACCTAGATGGACCAAGGACTGTCAGGACTTGTTCATCAGGCCATGAAAAATTGACCCATACATACTGATAGGCTGATATGACCAGCCATCCGTACTGCCTGGAAGGACCAAGGCTGTCCAGACTTGTTCATCAAGCCATGAAAAATTCACCCATACATACTGATAGGCTGATATGATCAGCCTTCCGTACTGCTTAGAAGGACCAAGAAGTATCTAGACTGGTCCATCAGGCCATGAAAAATCGACCAACACGTACTGATAGGCTAATATGATCAGCCTTATCCGTACTGAATGGAAGGATTTAACATAATGGACCGTGGACTGTCTAGCTTGGTCCCATCAAAACATGAAAAATGACCCATATGATCAGCCTTATCTGTACTGAATGGAAGGATTTAACTTAACTGACCATGGACTGTCCAGACTGGTCACATCATTAAATGACAAATGACCAATACGTACTGAAAGGCTGTTACAAACTGCCATCCGTACTGCCTGGATGGACCAAGGACTGTCCAAACTGGTCCTTCAGACCATGAAAAATTGACCCATACATACGGATAGGCTGATATGATCACCCTTCTGTATTGCTTGGAAGGACGAAGGACTGTCCCGACTGATCCCATCAGTACATGAAAAATTAAACATACGTACTGATAGGATGATACGATCAGCCATCCGTACTGCCTGGAAGGACCAAAGACTGTCCAGACTGGTCCATAAGACCAGAAAAATCGACCCACATGTACAGATAGGCCGATGTGATCAGCCTTATCCGTACTGAATGGAAGGATTTAACTCAATGGACCATGGACTCTAACACTGGTCCCACCTGCACATGAAAAATGACCCATACGTACTGATGACTGATACGATCAGCCATTCGTAGTGCCTGGAAGGACCAAGAACTGTTTGGTACTTGTTCATCAGGCCATCAAAAATCATCCAACACGTACTGATAGATTGATATAATCAGCCTTATCCGTACTGAATGGAAGGATTTAACTCAACGGACCATGGACTGTTTAAACTGGTTCCATCAGTACATGAAAAAAGACCCATATGATCAGCCTTATCCGTACTGAATGGAAGGATTCAATTCAATGGACCATGGACTGTCCAGACTGGTCCCACCTGTACATGAAAAACGACCCATAAGTAATGATGACTGATACGATCAGCCATCCGTAGTGCCTGGATTGACCAAGGACTGTTCAGACTGTTCCATCAGGCCATGAAAAATCTACCCATACGTACTGATAGGATGATATGATTAGCCTTATCGTATCTGAATGGAAGGATTTAAGTCAACAGACCATGGACTGTCCAAACTGGTCCCATCAGTTAATGAAAAATGACCCATAAGTACTGATAGGATAATACGATCAGCCATTCATACAGCCTGGAAGGACTGATAAGGATTTTTCAAGGATCCTAATATCAAAATAATATAGAAAGATGTCAATCCGATTCTAAGTGATCTCAATGCAACGGGAATACAAGTTCATGCTTAATCTAAGTGCAACAAGTGGATGATATTATCAAGTAACAAACTAATAAGACTAATCTTAACTTAAACTTTGGTTCAATAGGAAGTAAAGAGACTCATGGGTGTAGGGACTTGATTTCAAGTGACTAAGATTCAACCTAGGATGGCAAGCTATCAATCAATGGTATCCTTAAGTCTAGACACAATCCTAAACAAGCTCTTTGTCAAGATGAATGTTCATTTACTTTAACTAATCAAACATCAAATGTCTTTGGTTGAAATAGCTAAATCAATCATTAAGAACTAGTCCATTAACTATCTAAACAATCCTAACATCAAATGTCTTTGGTCAAGAATGCTAAGAGCAAAATCAACTTGGTTCGGGCATTTCATCGAACACCTTCCGGGTGAGAGATGCCTAATGATCTAGATTAGAGAGGCCAACACTAATCTAGCAATAAGAATAGAAGATGAGCAAGGAAACAAAATGATCTAACACTAAACACCCTAGATCTTCACTCAATCACTCTAATCACCCTAACCCATGAATCCAAAATGTAACTACTCACTAATAGACATGTTAAACCCAAAAACCATGGATGATTCAAGGTTAAACATGATTAGTGATCAAGATAAATCAATAAACACAAGATAACAAGGTGAAAAGATGATAAAGGATGAATCTTTCACCAAATTGCAAAATGTGTTTTTAGAGAGAAAACAAGATAAAATCACCATTTTGGTCTAAAGTGTATTTATAATAATCCTAAAAACGAACCGGGTCAACCCAACAAACCTGGGTAGACCCGACAAAAGTAGTCTTTTTCGCCTGTAGCGACTTTGTCTCCCCGCTACGTCATGGTCGCTAGCTGGCTCTTGTGTTCTTCAGGGCGTGTAGCGACTTGCAGTCGTCACTACACCATGTCGCTAGGATGTCCGGAGAAGTCTTTAGCGACTTACTCAAGTCGCTACACTCACGTCGCCACAGCACTTAGTAAATTTCGACTGGTCTTCAGATTCTTGTAGCGACGAGCTCAAGTCGCTACACCATGTCGCTAGTAGGCTCGCAAAACTCGTAGCGACGAGATCAAGTCGCTACGCCATGTCGCTTGGAGTCTCGTAAATGTTCATAGCGACTACGTCATGTCGCTACGCTGGTGTCGCTACGGTATCGCCTTTGAGTCGATGTCTTGTAGCGGTTAGAGGAGGTCGCTAGGCTTTGTCGCTAGGAAGCTCGGGTGGTTGCTTAGCGACTTGTTTATGTCGCTACGTCCATGTCGCTACGGTGGTGAGGCATGGTGACGACTTATGCTCAAAACATCTCTTCTTTGGTTCCAAAACATCCCAAATGCCTCCAAAATCATCATAGAGAATCTCCAATACCTGAAATAGACATATGCAATGCTATGCAACCTAAATAAACTCTAAATACATCTAAATGCTAGATAAAATGACNGAAGCTCGGGTGGTTGCTTAGCGACTTGTTTATGTCGCTACGTCCATGTCGCTACGGTGGTGAGGCATGGTGACGACTTATGCTCAAAACATCTCTTCTTTGGTTCCAAAACATCCCAAATGCCTCCAAAATCATCATAGAGAATCTCCAATACCTGAAATAGACATATGCAATGCTATGCAACCTAAATAAACTCTAATTACATCTAAATGCTAGATAAAATGACTAAAAAGCAACCTAAAATCATGTAAATGCACAAGATATCAAGGACCAAGAACTGTCTAGACTGGTCCATCAGGCCATGAAAAAGACCCATTTGATCAGCCTTATCTGTACTGAATGGAATTATTTAACTCAACGGACCATGGACTATCTGGACTGGACCAATTAGTACATGAAAAATGACCCTTATGTACTGATAGGCTGATACGATCAGCCATCCGTACTGCCTGAAGGAACCAAGGACTGTCCAGAGTGGTACATCAGACCATGAAAAATTGACCCATACGTAATGATAAGCTGATATGATCATCCTTGTCTGTACTGAATGGAAGTTTTTAACTCAACGGCCATGAACGGTCCAGACTGGTCAAATCAGTACATGAAAAAAGACCCATACGTACTGATAGGCTGATACGATAAGCCATCCGTACTGCCTAGATGGACCAAGAACTGTCCAGACTTGTTCATCAGGCCTTGAAAAATCGACCCATACATACTGATAGGCTGATAAGATCAGCCATCCATACTGCCTGGAAGGACCAAGGCTGTCCAGACTTGCTCATCAAGCCATGAAAAATTGACCCATCCATACTGATAGGCTGATATGATTAGCCTTCCGTTGACGGACCATCCTGGTTCTTGACAGATCTGACCAGGTGGTCCGGTACTTTTTAGCTGGTTGTGCATGACTATCCGACTATACTAGTCGGAATAGGCATGACTTACCTTCCTAAATTAAGTTACCTGGTACCTGACAGATCTGACCAGGGTAGTCATTTACTTTTTACTGGGTATACTAGTCGGAATACAAATGTCTTAGGAAGGATTTAACTCAACGGACCATGGACTGTGCAGACTGGTCCCATCATTACATGAAAAATGACCAATACGTACTGAAAGGCTGTTACAAACTGCCATCCGTACTGCCTGGATGGATCAAGGACTGTCCAGGCTGGTCCATCAGACCATGAAAAATTGACCCATACATACTGATAGGCTAATATGATCAGCCTTCCGTACTACTTGAAAGGAAGAAGGACTGCCCCGACTGGACCCATCAGTACATGAAAAATTACCCATACATACTAATTGGATGATACGATCAGCCATCCATACTGCCTGGAAGGACCAAGGACTGTCCAGACTGGTCTATCAGACCAGAAAAATCGACCCACATGTACTGATAGGCTGATATGATCAGCCTTATCCGTACCGAATGGAAGGATTTAACTCAATGGACCATGGACTGTCCAGACTGGTCCCACCTGTACATGAAAAATGACCCATAAGTAATGATGACTGATACGATCAGCCATCCGTAGTGCCTGGATTGATCAAGGACTGTTCAGACTGTTCCATCAGGCCATGAAAAATCTACCCATACGTACTGATAGGATGATATGATTAGCCTTATCGTATCTGAATGGAAGGATTTAAGTCAACAGACCATGGACTGTCAAACTGGTCTCATCAGTTAATGAAAAATGACCCATAAGTACTGATAGGATAATACGATTAGCCATTCATACTGCCTGGAAGGACCAAGAACTGTCTAGACTGGTCCATCAGGCCTTGAAAAGTCGTCCAAGGACTGTACATTAAAAATGAAAAATGACCATATGTTCTGATAGGCTGATAGGATAAGCCATCCATACTACCTAGATGGACCAAGGACTGTCAAGACTTGTTCATCAGGCCATGAAAATTTGACCCATACATACTGATAGGCTGATATGACCAGCCATCCGTACTGCCTGGAAGGACCAAGGCTGTCCAGACTTGTTCATCAAGCCATGAAAAATTCACCCATACATACTGATAGGCTGATATGATCAGCCTTCCGTACTGCTTGGAAGGACCAAGAACTATCTAGACTGGTCCATCCGGCCATGAAAAATCAACCAACACGTACTGATAGGCTAATATGATCAGCCTTATCCGTACTGAATGGAAGGATTTAACATAATGGACCGTGAACTGTCTAGACTGGTCCCATTAAAACATGAAAAATGACCCATATGATCAGCCTTATCTGTACTGAATGGAAGGATTTAACTCAACTGACCATGGACTGTCCAGACTGGTCCCATCATTAAATGACAAATGACCAATACGTACTGAAAGGCTGTTACAAACTGCCATCCGTACTGCCTGGATGGACCAAGGACTGTCCAGACTGGTCCATCATACTATGAAAAATTGACCCATACATACTGATAGGCTGATATGATCACCCTTCTGTATTGCTTGGAAGGACGAAGGACTGTACCGTCTGGTCCCATCAGTACATGAAAAATTAAACATACGTACTAATAGGATGATACGATGAGCCATCCGTACTGCCTGGAAGGACCAAGGACTGTCCAGACTGGTCCATAAGACCAGAAAAATCGACCCACATGTACGGATAGGCTGATGTGATCAGCCTTATCCGTACTGAATGGAAGGATTTAACTCAATGGACCATGGACTGTCCAGACTGGTCCCACCTGTACATGAAAAATGAACCATACGTACTGATGACTGATACGATCAGCCATACGTAGGGGCTGGAAGGACCAAGAACTGTTTGGGACTGGTCCATCAGGCCATGAAAAATCGTCCAACAAGTACTGATAGGTTGATATAATCAGCCTTATCCGTACTGAATGAAAGGATTTAACTCAACGGATCATGGACTGTTTAGACTGGTCCCATCAGTACATGAAAAAAAGACCCATATGATCAGCCTTATCTGTACTGAATGGAAGGATTTAACTCAACAGACCATGGAGTATACGGACTGGACCCATTAGTACATGAAAAATGACCCATATGTACTGATAGGCTGATACGATCTGCCATCCGTACTGCCTGGAAGGACCAAGGCTTTCCAGACTTGTTCATCAAGCCATGAAAAACTGACCCATACATACTGATAGACTGATATGATCAGCCTTCCGTACTGCCTGGTAGGACCCAGAACTGTCTAGACTGGCCCATCAAGCAATGAAAAATCAACCAACACGTACTGATAGGCTGATATGATCAGCCTTATCCGTACTGAATGGAAGGATTTAATCAATGGACCATGGACTGTCTAGACTGGTGCCATCAAAACATGAAAATGACCCATATGATCAGCCTTATCTGTACCGAATGGAAGGATTTAACTCAATGGACCATGGACTGTCCAGACTGGTCACATCATTAAATGAAAAATGACCAATACGTACTGAAAGGTTGTTACAAACTGCCATTCGTACTGCCTGGATGGACCAAGGACTGTCCAGACTGGTCCCTCAGACCATGAAATATTGAACCATACATACTGATCGGTTGATATGATCACCCTTCCGCATTGCTTGGGAGGACGAAGGACTGTCCCGAGTTGTCCCATCAGTACATGAAAAATTACCCATACGTACTGATAGGATGATACGATCAGCCATCCGTACTGCCTGGAAGGACCAAGGACTGTCCAGACTTGTCCATAAGACCAGAAAAATCGACCCACATGTACGGATAGGCTGATGTAATCAGCCTTATCCGTACTGAATGGAAGGATTTAACTCAATGGACCATGGACTGTCCAGACAGGTCCACCTGTACATGAAAAATGACCCATACGTACTGATGACTGATACGATCAGCCATTCGTTGTGCCTGGAAAGACCAAGAACAGTTTGGGACTGGTCCATCAGGCCATGAAAAATCGTCCAACACGTACTGATAGGCTGATATAATCAGCCTTATCCGTACTGAATGGAAGGATTTAATTCAACGGATCATAGACTGTTTACACTGGTCCAATCAGTACATGAAAAAAAGACCCATATGATCAGCCTTGTATGTACTGAATGGAAGGATTTAACTCAACAGACCATGGAGTATCCAGACTGGACCCATTAGTACATGAAAAATGACCCATATGTACTGATAGGCTAATACGATCAGCAATCCGTACTGCCTAGAAGGACCAAGGACTGTCCAGACTGGTACATCAGACCATGAAAAATTGACCCATACGTAATAATAACCTGATATGATCAGCCTTACCCATACTGAATGGAAGGATTTAACTCAATGGTCCATGGACTGTCTAGACTGGTCCCATCAGTACATAAAAAATTACCCATATGATCAGCCTTATCTTTGTTGGATGGAACGATTTAACTCAACGGACCATGGACTGTGCAGACTGGTCCCATCATTACATGAAACATGACCAATATGTATTGAAAGGCTGTTACAAACTGCCATCCGTACTGCCTGGATGGACAAAGGACTGTCCAGACTGGTCTATCACACCCTGAAAAATCGACCCATACGTACTGATAGGCTGATATGATCAGCCTTATCTGTACTAAATGGAATTATTTAACTCAACGGATCATGAACTGTTAAGACTGGTCCCATCAGTACATTAAAAATGCCATACGTACTGATAGGCTGATATGATCAGCCATCCATACTGCCTGGATGGACCAAGGACTGTCAAGACTTGTTCATCAGGCATTGAACAATCGACCCATACATACTGATAGGCTGATACTATTAGCCATCTGTATGGTTCTGAAGGACCAAGGCTGTCCAAACTGGTTCATCGGGCCATCAAAAATTGACCCATACATATACTGAGGCTGATATGATCAGCCATCCGTACTGCTTGGAAGGACGAAGGACTGTCCAGACTGGTCCCATCAGTACATGAAAAATTACTCATACGTACTGATAGGATGATACAATCAGCCATCCGTACTGCCTGGAAGGATCAAGGACTGTGCAGACTGGTCCATCAGACCAGAAAAATTGACCCACATGTACTGATAGGCTGATATGATCAGCCTTATCCGTACTGAATGGAAGGATTTAACTCAAGTTACCATGGACTGTCTAGACTGGTCCCATCTGTACATGAAAAATGACCCATGCGTACTGATGACTGATACGATCAGCCATCCGTAGTGCCTGGATTGACCAGGGACTGTTCGGACTGGTCCATCAGGCCATGAAAAATCTACACATACGTGCTGATATGATGGTATGATTAGCCTTACCGTAACTGAATGGAAGGATTTAAGTCAACAGGCCATGGGCTGTCCAAACTGGTCCCATCAGTAAATGAAAAATGACCCATAAGTACTGATAGGATGATACGATCCGCCCCTTGTACTGCCTGGAAGGATCAAGAACTGTCTAGACTGGTCCATCAGGCCATGAAAAATCGTCCAACACGTACTGATAGGCTGATATGATCAGCCTTATCCGTACTGAATGGAAGCATTTAACTCAACAGACCATGGACTGTCTAGACTGGTCCCATCAGTACATGAAAAAGACCCATATGATCAGCCTTATCTGTACTATATGGAAGGATTTAACTCAATGGACCATGGACTATCCGGACAGGACCCATTAGTACATGAAAAATGACCCATACGTACTGATAGGCTGATATGATCAGCCTTCTGTACTGCCTGGAAGGACAAAGGACTGTCCAGACTAGTACATCAGACCATGAAAAATTGACCCATATGTAAGGATAGGCTGATATGATCAGCCTTATCCGTACTGAATGAAAGTATTTAACTCTACGACCATGGACAGTCCAGACTGGTCCAATCAGTACATGAAAAATGACCCATATGTTCTAATAGGCTGATACGATAAGCCAGCCGTACTGCCTAGATGGACCAAGGACTGTCCAGACTTGTTCATCAGGCCTTGAAAATTCGACCCATACATTCTGGTAGGCTGATATGACCAGACTTCCGTACTGAATGGAAGGACCAAGGCTGTCCAGACTTGTTTATCAAGCCATGAAAAATTGACCCATACATACTCATAGGCTGATATGATCAGCCTTCCGTACTGCTTGGAAGGACCTAGAACTGTCTAGACTGGTCCATCAGGCCATAAAAAATCGACCAACACGTACTGATAGGCTGATATGATCAGCCTTATCCGTACTGAATGGAAGGATTTAACTCAAGTTACCATGGACTGTCTAGACTGGTCCCATCTGTACATGAAAAATGACCCATGCGTACTGATGACTGATACGATCAGCCATCCGTAGTGCCTGGATTGACCAGAGACTGTTCGGACTGGTCCATCAGTCCATGAAAAATGTACACATACGTGCTGATATGTTGGTATGATTAGCCTTACCGTAACTGAATGGAAGGATTTAAGTCAACAGGCCATGGGCTGTCCAAACTGGTCCCATCAGTAAATGAAAAATGACCCATAATTACTGATAGGATGATACGATCCGCCTCTTGTACTGCCTGGAAGGACCAAGAACTGTCTAGACTGGTCCATCAGGCCATGAAAAATCGTCCAACACGTACTGATAGGCTGATATAATCAGCCTTATCCGTACTGAATGGAAGGATTTAACTCAACAGACGATGGACTGTCTAGACTGGTCCCATCAGTACATGAAAAAAGACCCATATGATCAGCCTTATCTGTACTATATGGAAGGATTTAACTCAACGGACCATGGACTATCCGGACAGGACCCATTAGTACATGAAAAATGACCCATACGTACTGAAAGGCTGATACGATCAGCCTTCTGTACTGCCTGGAAGGACAAAGGACTGTCCAGACTGGTACATCAGACCATGAAAAATTGACCCATATGTAAGGATAGGCTGATATGATCAGCCTTATCCGTACTGAATGAAAGTATTTAACTCTACGACCATGGACTGTCCAGACTGGTCCAATCAGTACATGAAAAATGACCCATATGTTCTAATAGGCTGAT
>MU106038.1:2942-27707 GCA_012274485.2 Sinapis alba
GTACGGATGGCTGATCGTATCAGCCTATCAGTACGTATGGGTCATTTTTCATGAACTGATGGGACCAGTCTGGACAGTTCATGGTCCGTTGAGTTAAATCCTTCCATTCAGTATGGTTAACACTGATCATATCAGCCTATTAGTACATATGGGTCTATTTTTCGTTGCCTGATGGACCACTTTGGACAATCCTTGGTCCATTCTAGTAGTACGGATGGCTGATCGTATCAGCCTATCAGTACATATGGGTCATTTTTCATGAACTAATGGGACCAGTCTGGACAGTGCATGGTCCGTTGAGTTAAATCCTTCCATTCAGTACGGATAAGGCTGATCGTATCAGCCTATCAGTACGTATGGGTCGATTTTTCATGGCCTGATGGACCAGTCTGGACAGTCCTTGGTCCTTCCAGGCAGTACCGATGGCTGATCGTATCAGCCTATCAGTACGTATGGGTCATTTTTCATGTACTAATGGGACCAGTCTTGACAGTCCATGGTCTGTTGAGTTAAATCCTTCCATTCAGTAAAGATACGGCTGATCGTATCAGCCTATCAGTACGTTTGGGTCGATTTTTCATGGCCTGATGGACCAGTCTGGACAGTCCTTGGTCCTTCCAGGCAGTACCGATGGCTGATCGTATCACCCTTTCAGTACGTAAGGGTCATTTTTCATGTACTGATCGGACCAGTCCGGACTGTCCATGGTCCACTGAGTTAAATCCTTCCATTTAGTACGGATAAGGCTGATCATATCAGCCTATCAGTACGTATGGGTTGATTTTTCATGGCCTGATGGACCAGTAAAGACAGTCCTTGGTTCTTCCAGGCAATATGGATGGCTGATGGTTTCAGCCTATCAGTATGTAAGGGTCATTTTTCATGTACTGATGGGACCACTCTGGATAGTCCATGGTCTGTTGTGTTGAATCCTTCCATTCAATACAGTTAAGGCTGATCATGTCAGCCTATTAGTACGTATGGGTCGATTGTTCATGGCCTGATGGACCAGTCTGGACAGTCCTTTGTCCTTCCCGGCGGTACGGATGGCTGATCGTATCAGCCTATCAGTACATATGGGTCATTTTTCATGTACTGATGGGACCAATCCGGACAGTCCATGGTCTGTTGAATTAAATTCTTCCATTTAGTACGGTTAACACTGATCATATCAGCCTATCTGTACGTATGGGTCGATTTTTCATGGCCTGATGGACCACTTTGGACAATCCTTGGTCCATCCTAGCAGTATGGATGGCTGTTCGTATCAGCCTATCAGTACATATGGGTCATTTTTCAGGAACTGATGGGACCAGTCTAGACAGTCCATGGTCCGTTGAGTTAAATCCTTCAATTCAGTACGGTTAACACTGATCATATCAGCCTACTAGTACATATGGGTCTATTTTTCGTTGCCTGATGGACCACTCTGGACAATCCTTGGTCCATCCTAGTAGTACGGATGGCTGATCGTATCAGCCTATCAGTACGTATGGGTCATTTTTCATGAACTAATGGGACCAATCTGGACAGTCCATGGTCTGTTGAGTTAAATCCTTCCATTCAGTACGGATAAGGCTGATCGTATCAGCCTATCAGTACGTATGGGTCAATTTTTCATGGCCCGATGGACCAGTCTGGACAGTCCTTGGTCCTTCCAGGCAGTACCGATGGCTGATCGTATCACCCTTTCAGTACGTAAGGGTCATTTTTCATGTACTGATGGGACCAGTCCGGACTGTGCATGGTCCATTGAGTTAAATCCTTCCATTTAGTACGGATAAGGCTGATCATATCAGCCTATCAGTACGATGGGTTGATTTTTCATGGCCTGATGGACCAGTTAAGACAGTCCTTGGTCCTTCCAGGCAATACGGATGGCTGATGGTTTCAGCCTATCAGTACGTAAGGGTCATTTTTCATGTACTGATGGGACCAGTCTGGACAGTCCATGGTCCGTTGAGTTAAACCCTTCCATTCAGTACGGATAAGGCTGATCATATCAGCATATCAGTACGTATGGGTCAATTTTTGATGGCCTGATGGACCAGTCTGGACAGTCTTTGGTCCTTCCTGGCAGTACGGATGGGTGATCGTATCAGTCTATCAGTACATATGGATCATTTTTCATGTACTGATGGGACCAGTCCGGACAGTCCTAGGTCCGATGATTTAAATCCTTCCATTCATTAATGTTAAGGCTGATCATATCAGCCTATCATTACGTATGGGTCATTTTTCATGTACTGATGGGACCAGTCTAGAAAGTCCATGGTCTGTTGAGTTAAATCCTTCCATTCACGACATATAAAGCTGATCATATCAGCATATCAGTACGTATGGGTCAATTTTTGATGGCCTGATGGACCAGTCCGGACAGTCCTTGGTTCTTACAGGCAATACGGATGGCTGATCATGTCATCCTATAGTACGTATGGGTCATTTTTCATGTACTGATGGGACCAGTCCGAACAATCCATGGTCTGTTGAGTTAAATCCTTCCATTCAGTACGGATAAGGATGTTCATATCAGCCTAGCAATACGTATGGGTCAATTTTTCATTGCCTGATGGACCAGTCTGACAGTCCTTGGACCTTCCAGGCAGTACGGATGGCTGATTGTGTCAGCCTATTAGTACGTATGTGTCATTTTTCATGTACTGATGGGACAAGTCCGGACAGTCCATGGTCCGATGAGTTAAATCGTTCAATTTAGTACGGAGAAGGCTGTCATATCAGCCTATCAGTACGTATGGGTCGATTTTTCTTGGCATGATGGACAAGCCTAGACAGTCCTTGGTCCTTCCAAGTAGTACGGATGGATGATCGTATAAGCCTATCAAAACGTATGGGTCATTTTTCATGTACTTATGGGACCAGTCTATATAGTCCATTGTCCGTTGAGTTAAATCCTTCCATTCAGTACGGATAAGGCTGTCACATCAGCCTATCAGTACGTATGGGTCGATTTTTCTTGGCATGATGGACCAGCCTAGACAGTCCTTGGTCCTTCCAGGTAGTACGGATGGCTGATCGTAATTGCCTATCAAAACATATGGGTCATTTTTCATGTGCTGATGGGACAAGTCCAGATAGTCCATTGTCCGTTGAGTTAAATCCTTCCATTCAGTACGGATAAGGCTGATCATATCAACATATTAGTAAGTATGGGTCAATTTTTGATGGCCTGATGGACCAGTCTGGATAGTCCTTGGTCCTTCCTGGCAGTACGGATGGCTGATTGTATCAGCCTATCAGTACATATGTGTCATTTTGCATGTACTGATGGGACAAGTCCGGGCAGTCCATGGTCCGTTGAGTTAAATCCTTCAATTCAGTACGGAGAAGGCTGTCATATTAGCCTATCAGTACGAATAGGTCGATTTTTCTTGGCATGATTGGACCAGCCTACACAATCCTTGGTCCTTACAGGCAGTACATATGGCTGATCGTATCAGCCTATGAAAACGTATGGGTCATTTTTCATGTACTGATGGGACCAGTCCAGATAGTCCATTGTCCGTTGTGTTAAATCCTTCCATTCAGTACGGATAAGTCTGATCATAGCAGCATATCAGTACGTATGGGTCAATTTTTGATGGCCTGATGGACCAGTTCGGACAGTCCTTGGTTCTTACAGGCAGTATGGATGGCTGATCGTATATCCCTATAGTACGTATGGGTCATTTTTCATGTACTGATGGGACCAGTCCAGACAGTCCATGGTCTGTTGAGTTAAATCCTTCCATTCAATACGGATAAGGATGTTCATATCAGCCTAGCAATATGTATGGGTCAATTTTTCATGGCCTGATGGACCAGTCTGGACAGTCCTTGGACCTTCTAGGCAGTACGGATGGCTGATTGTATCAGCCTATCAGTATGTATGTGTCATTTTTCATGTACTGATGGTACAAGTCCGGACAGTCCATGGTCCGTTGAGTTAAATCCTTCAATTCAGTACGGAGAAGGCTGTTATATCAGCCTATCAGTACGTATGGGTCGATTTTTCTTGGCATGATGGACCAATCTGGACAGTCCTTGGTCCTTCATGGCAGTACGGATGGGTGATCGTATCAGTGCATATGGGTCATTTTGCATGTACTGATGGGACCAGTCCGGACAGTCCTAGGTCTGATTATATAAATCCTTCCATTCATTAAAGTTAAAGCTGATCATATCAGCCTATCATTATGTATGGGTCATTTTTCATGTACTGATGGGACCAGTCTTGAAAGTCCATGGTCCGTTGAGTTAAATCTTTCCATTCACGACCGATAAGGCTGATGATATCAGCCTATCAATATGTATGGGTCGATTATTCATGGCCTGATGGACTAGTCTAAACAGTCCTTGGTCCTTCCAGGCAAGACGGATGGCTGATCGTATCAGCTTATCAAAACGTATGGGTCATGTTTCATGTACTGATGGTACCAGTCTGGACAGTTCATGGTCCGTTTAGTTAAATCTTTCCATTCAGTACAGATATGGCTGATCATATCAGCCTATCAGTACGTATGGGTTGATTTTTCATGGCCTGATTGACCAGTCTGGACAGTCCTTGGACCTACCAGGCAGTACGGACGGCTGATTGTATCAGCCTATCAGTATGTATGTGTCATTTTTCATGTACTGATGGGACAACTCCGGACAGTCCATGGTCCGTTGAGTTAAATACTTCAATTCAGTACGGACAAGGCTGTCATATCAGCCTACCAGTATGAATGGGTCGATTTTTCTTGGCATGATGGACCAGCTTAGACAGTCCTTGGTCCTTCCAAGCAGGACGAATGGCAGATCGTATCAGCCTATCAAAATGTATGGATCATTTTTCATGTACTGATGGCACCAGTCCAGATAGTCTATTGTCCGTTGAGTTAAATCCTACCATTCAGTACGAATAAGGCTGAACATATCAGCATATCAAGACGTATGGGTCATTTTTTGATGGCCTGATGGACCAGTCCAGACAGTCCTTGGTTCTTACAGGCAGTACGGATGGCTGATCGTATCATCGTATAGTACGTATGGGTCATTTTTCATGTACCGATGGGACCAGTCTGGACAGTCCATGGTTCGTTGAGTTAAATCCTTCCATTCAGTACGAATAGGCAGATCATATCAGCCTATCAGGACATATGGGTCGATTTTTGATGGCCTGATAGACCAGTCCGGACAGTCCTTGGTCCTTGTACGCAGTACAAATGCCTGACTGTATCAGCCTAACAATATGTATGGGTCATTTTTCATATACTGATGGGACCAGTGTGGATAATCCATGGTCCGTTGAGTTAAATCCTTCCATTCAGTACGGATAAGGCTGATCATATCAGCCTATGAGTACGTATGGGTTGATTTTTCATGGCCTGAAGGAGCAGTCTGGACAGTCCTTTGTCCTTCCAGGCAGTACGGATGGCTGATCGTATCAGCCTATCAGTATATATGGGTCATTTTTCATGTATTGATGGGACCAGTCCAGACAGTCCATGGTCCGTTAAGTTAAATCCTTCCATTCAGTAAGGATAAGGCTGATTATATCAGCATATCAGTACATGTGTGTCGATTTTTCATGGTTGATGGAGCAGTCTGGACAGTCCTTGGTCCTTCCATGTAGTACGGATAGCTTATTGTATCAGCCTATCAGTATGTATGGGTCATTTTGCATGTACTGATGGGACCAGTCCGGACAGTCCATGGTCCGTTGTGTTAAATCCATACATTCAGTACAGATAAGGCTGATCATATCGGCCTATCAGTACGTATAGGTCAATTTTTCATGGCCTGATGGACCAGTCCGGACAGTCCTTAGTCCTTCCAGGCAATACAGATCCTTAGTCGATTTTTCATGTACTGATGGGACAAGTCCGGACAGTCCATGGTCTGTTGAATTAAATTCTTCCATTTAGTACGGTTAACACTGATCATATCACCCTATCATACGTATGGGTTGATTTTTCATGGCCTGATGGACCACTTTGGACAATCCTTGGTCCATTCTAGCAGTACGGATGGCTGATCGTATCAGCCTATCAGTACGTATGGGTCATTTTTCATGAACTGATGGGACCAGTCTGGACAGTCCATGGCCCATTGAGTTAAATCCTTCCATTCAGTACGGTTAACACTGATCATATCAGCCTATTAGTACATATGGGTCTATTTTTGTTGCCCAATGGACCACTCTGGACAATCCTTGGTCCATCCTAGTAGTACGGATGGTTGATCGTATCAGCCTATCAGTACGTATTGGTCATTTTTCATGAACTAATGGGACCAGTCTAAACAGTCCATGGTCCGTTGAGTTAAATCCTTTCATCAAGTACGGTTAATGCTGATCATATCATCTTATCAGTACGTATGGGTCGATTTTTCATGGCCTGATGGACCAGTCTGGACAGTCCTTGGTCGTTCTAGGCGGTACGGATGGCTGATCGTATCAGACTATCAAAACGTATGGGTCATTTTTCATGTATTGATGGGACCAGTCCAGACACTCCATGGCCCGTTTAGTTAAATCCTTCCATTCAGTATGGATAAGGCTGATCATATCAGCCTATCAGTACGTATGGGTTAATTTTTCGTGGCCTGATGGACCAGTCTGAACAGTCCTTGGTCTTTCCTGGCAGTATGGATGGCTGATCGTATCAGCCTATCAACATATGGGTCATTTTGCATGTACTGATGGGACCAGTCCGGACAGTCCTAGGTCCGTTGATTTAAATCCTTCCATTCATTACGGTTAAGCCTGATCATATCAGCCTATCATTACGTATGGGTCATTTTTCATGTACTGATGGGACCAGTCTAGAAAGTGTATGGTCCGTTGAGTTAAATACTTCCATTCACGACGGACAAGGCTGATGATATCAGCCTATCAGTATGTATGGGTCAATTATTCATGGCCTTATGGACCAGTCTAAACAGTCCTTGGTCCTTCCAGGCAAGACGAATGGATTATCGTATCAGCCTATCAAAACGTATTGGTCATTTTTCATGTACTGATGGGACCAGTCTGGACAGTTCATGGTCCATTTAGTTAAATCTTTCCATTCAGTACAGATAAGGCTGATCATATCAGCCTTTCAGTATGTATGGGATGATTTTTCATGGCCTGATGGACCAGTCTAGATAGTCATTGGTCCTTTCAGGCAGTACAAATGGGTGATCGTATCAGTCTATCTATACGTATGGGTCATTTTTTATGTACTGATGGGACCAGTCCGGACAGTCCATGGTCTGTTGAGTTAAATCATTCCATTCAGTACGGATAAGGATGTTCATATCAGCCTATCAATACGTATGGGTCAATTTTTCATGGCCTGATGGACCAGTCTGGACAGTCCTTGGACTTTCCAGGCAGTACGGATGCCTGATTGTATCAGCCTATCAGTACGTATGTGTCATTTTTCGTGTACTGATGGGACAAGTCCAGACAGTCCATGGTCCGTTGAGTTAAATGCTTCAATTCAGTACGGAGAAGGCTGTCATATCAGCCTATCAGTACGTATGGGTCAATTTTTCTTGGCATGATGGACCAGCCTAGACAGTCCTTGGTCCTTCCAGGCAGTACGGATGGCTGATTGTATCAGCCTATCAAAACGTATGGGTCATTTTTCATGTACTGATGGGACCAGTCCAGAAAGTCCATGGTACGTTGAGTTAAATCCTTCCATTCAGTATGGATAGGGTTTATCATATCAGCCTATCAGTATGTATGTGTCAATTTTTCTAACCTTCCAAGAAGTACGTATGGCTGATCGTATCAGCCTATTAGTATGTATGTAATGCATCCCAGGACACGGACCAGGACCAGACCGATGAGCGTGATGTTTAGTTTGTACCAACCGAGGTTCACCCATCTTTTTGTGCTGATCGTACCATCCCATCCGACCAGACCGTTAGTACTGACCATGCCATCTACATCCTTGACCCGCGTACGTCCAGATTGAAGCTCATACCAGAACCGCGTCCTGACGTTGGAACCAACCGAACCATAGACGTTCTTTCCAGACCATCTCGACAAACTAAGAAAGATAGTCAAGCCAGACTCCACTTGGGGCAGGCAGAATCAGACAACGACCAAAATTTCTCACTTCTTTCCCGTTTGATTCGTATCGCACACCCCGACGAACGTACCAACGACCTTGCGATCTTCTTTGAATCCATCATGGACCGATCTCTCGTTCATTCCTCTAAGGCAAGGATTCTTAATCTTTCTGAACACTTAACCCACATTAGTGCACAACTCGTTCGTGATGATCATCTGGCGGATTGACCAGATCAACCCGCATGCGTCCTGCTCCTTATCGCGATGGACCCGATCAGCACGGATGAACCTGGACATGTAGGCGAAGGGTCACCTTGACCAGTCTTCATCAAATTCATCAATCTTGACCAAGACTGCCTCAATTTCACCAACTTTGACTCATTAATAGTTTTCTAGTCAAAAGTTGTATTTTCTATGCATTTTTCTGCCTTTTTCTTTAAGTCTCTATTTGACTCAATGTACTATAAATAAGCAACACTTCTTATGAATCAAACACATCGATTTTTCTTCTTATTATTTGAGTTCATTCTCTTTGTTCTTTGCTTAGAACATTCCTGTTTTCTTGGTGAGGTTATCTCCGAGTAGACAAATCTTTCTTTTGTTGGACTTGTGCGTCACATTAAGCAACAATCGAATTATGGTAGTATCAAGAGTCAATCCGCACCTCTTGTGTCACCGCTCAAACCATCAGTTCTCGCTCGTTCGATTGAGTTCATATTCAAAACCCGGCTGAGTGATCCTTTCCTATCCTAGGACATATCATGTCGTATCAGAGCTACTCAACCGGTACTATCTATCCATCTTCTCATCTTTCATCCTCTAAACACTTTTTCTTCTTATTTCTATCTTAAATTCCGGCCACTATTTTACCTAGGCCATTCTTATTTAAAAATATATATATATCTATAAAAAAAAAAGGTTGATATTTGGCTAGGTGGTGGAAGAGAAATCCTGCTGGCTGAGGAGAAAATCCAGCCTTGGAGTGGTTAAAGCGGATTTCAAAACCAATTCGTTTATCTTTGTATCTCTATTAATCATTTGTTTGCTTGGAGAACCCATTGGGTTACTTGATTTGTTCTCTTAGAACTTTGAGAGGAGACTCTTGAGTGACCATCTAAATTCCGAGAGAAACACTTGAGTGGGTGAAATTAAAAACTTGACAGAGTGAGGAGTTTTAATCTGTGATAACTTTTGTGTTTAAGAATTTCAGGAAAATCATGGACAGTGAAGAAGAAAGAGGCCGTCCCGGAAATTCTGTAGCCGGATTGTCTAATTTGCAAATGAGAGCTTTAAATGATTCTATTACTAACCTTATGAATGAAGTCTTAGAGCAAATCCATCAACGGCTTGATGAGATGCAGGATAATCATCAGACGCGATCCAGAACCGGATCAAGAAGAGATCGCCCAAGGAGGACCAACCAGTCCGATGATGAAATTCAAGAAGAGGAGTACTATGAGGACAACAACCGATCCATCAACCAACCAAGGAGAGGTCAAAGAACCCGTGATCAACGTGATGTTAGTCCTGTTGCTAGGAACAATGATAGAGTTGATGATGGATTAGGTGGATTGAAACTCAAAATTTCCACTTTTGATGGCAAAAACGGTCATGATGCATTTGTAGAATGGGAAAGAAAAATTAAACTCGTTTTTGATTGTCGAAACTTTTCTGAACTTAAAAAGGTTAGATTGGCAGCAACTGAGTTTTGTAGCTATGCTATTAACTGGTATGATCAATTTGTGACTCACAGGAGAAGGACAGGTGGACGACCAATAGCTTCATGGGATGAGCTCACTACCTTGATGAGGAGACGGTTCGTTCCAGAACATTACCACCGCGACCTCCACCAAAGACTCAGGCGTTTGCTCCAAGGAACCAAATCTGTTGAAGACTATTTCCAAGAGATGGAAATCATGATGATCAAGGCTGATGTAGACGAGACTTTGGAGGCAACAATGGCTAGGATCCTTGCCGGACTCAACCGAGACATTCAGGATCGAATGGAACTTCAAGAGTATGAGAGTTTGGATCAGATGTTACACAAAGCCATATTCATTTAGCACCAATTTAAGAGGAAGGGCCTTACCAAACCGTTTTATGCTCCAAAACCATCCTATGCTTCCAAGCCAAACTATCAAGATAAAGGTAAATCTCCAGCCACAACAAATACAGCTTTTAAGATTAATGTTCCTGCTCGTGTTGTTAGAGAAAAGACAAAAGGACCTCCCAAGTGGACTACGGACATCCAACGCTTTAGATGTCATGGAATTGGACACTAGGCCAACAGATGTCTGAACCAGAAGGTGATGATTCGCTTAGAGAATGGGGAAGTTGAGTCTGAAGATGATAAGAAGGACAAGGAATATCTCGGTCCAATCTATGATGATGAGGAAGAGCCATTTGATTACCCACATCAGGGACCACTTCTTGTCACTAGGAGGCCCTTGGAAGATACAGTCGGTCCAATCTTTGATGAAAACGACTGAACAGATGAAAATCTAAATCCGACCTTTGATGACTACTTCGACGATGACTCAGGCCCGGTCTTTGATAAGGAACAGAACCACTTTCATTATCCAGCTCAAGGTCCAGTACTTGTCACTAGGAGATCTTTGTGTGTTCAACCAAAAGCCAACGAACGAGAACAAAGTGAGAATCTTTTTCACTCTAGATGTTTGATTTCTGAAAAAGATTGTTCTTTGATTATTGATGGTGGCAATTGGACAAATTGTAGCTAGTGACAGTCTTGTTAGGAAACTTGGACTTGAGACCAAGCCTCTCTCTCGACCTTTCAGATTGGAATGGCTAAAGGAAGATTGTTAGCGGTATGTGAAGTAGCAAGTCATCGTTCCTCTTACCATTGGTCGATATGAGGACGAGTTCCTTTGCAATGTCCTTCCCATGGACGCGTTCCACATTATTTTAGGCCTACCATGGCAGTTTCATAAGAAGGCATTGCATGATGGTTACACAAACCAACACTCCTTTGATCATAAAGGAAAGAAGATAACGCTGGTACCTTTGACTCCTTTGGAGGTTCACCAAGATCAGGTCCAACTCAAGAGGGGTCGAGATAAAGATCCAAAGCAGGACGAACAAGAGACATCCCGTAGAAATTCTAACTTCTTTATCAAGAAAAGTCAGGTCAGGAAGTCTTTGTATTCTCAACAACCATTTATTTTGCTTGTGTACAAAGAATCTCTAATGGCCTCTTCTTCTGACCTTGCACCGAAGATTTCGAGTGATTTGATAGATGTCTTGCAGAAAATTTTTGATGTGTTTCTAGATGAGAATCCAAGGGATTGCCACCAGTACGAGGCCTTGAACATCAAATTGACTTCGTCCCAGGCGCACAACTTCCAAACCGACCAGCGTACCGAACAACCCGGTGGAAACAAAGGAACTACAAAGACAGATTGGAGAGCTTCTTGAGAAAGGCTACATCAGGGAGAGCCTTAGCGCTTGTGATGTGCATGTCCTCCTCGTGCCAAAAAAGGATGCTTCTTGGCGCATGTGTGTGGACTGCCGTGCCATCAACAACATTACGGTAAAGTATAGGAATCAAACTCCTAGGCCTCATGACATTCTATATGAGCTGCATGGTTCCCCTGTTTTCTCTAAAATTGTTTTGAAAAGTGTTTATCACCAAATTCGGATGAAAGAGGGTGATGAATGGAAAACTGCATTTAAAACAAAACTAGGTTTGTATGAATGGCTTCGCATGCCCTTTGGTCTCACCAACGCACCTAGTACATTCATGCATTTGATGAATCATATTTTGTGATCATTCATTGGTCATTTTGTGGTTGTCTACTTTGATTACATTCTTATCTACAACAAGAGTCTTGATGATCATAGGATGCATTTGAAAGATGTTCTTGAAGATCTTAGGAAAGAACGCTTGTTTGCTAATCTTGGTAAATGCACTTTTGGAACAGATCACGTGGTCTTCTTAGATTTTGTTGTAGGTGCCGATGGACTCAGAGTGGACGAGGAGAAAATCAAGGCCATCTGAGACTGGCTTAGTCCGACCACCGTAGGTGAGGTAAGGAGCTTTCATGGTCTTGCTGGATTCTACCGAAGGTTTGTTCCAAACTTCAGCACTATAGCAGCTCCACTCACTGAAGTGATCAAGAAAAACGCGGGTTTCAAATGGGAACAAGCTCAAGAGGAGGCATTTCAGATTCTTAAAGGGAAGTTAACTCAAGCTCATTTGCTTACACTTCCTGATTTCTCTAAGACTTTTGAGATCGAATGAGATGCCTCGGGTGTTGGTATTGGTGCTGTCTCGATGCAGGATAGGAAACCCATTGCTTATTTCAGTTAAAAACTTGGAGGAGCCACACTCAATTATCCTACTTACGACTAAGAGTTGTATGCTTTGGTGAGAGCTCTTCAGACATGACAACATTATCTCTGGCCAAAGGAGTTTGTGATCCACACTTATCACCAATCGTTGAGACACTTCAAGGGCCAGCAAAAGCTAAACAAGAGACATGCACGTTGGGTCAAGTTCTTGAGACCTTTTCTTATGTGATCAAGTACAAACAAGGTCAGGAAAATGTGGTGGCTGATGCCTTGTCTAGAAGGTATGTTATTCTCTGAACTCGTGAAACAAAGTTGCTTGGATTTGAATTTATCAAAGAGTTGTATGAAACTGATCCAGACTTTAAAGAGATTTTCAGAAAATGTTCCAGGGCCGCTTACGGGACGTATTATCAAGTGTCTGATTTTCTTTCTTTGATAACCGTTTGTGTGTGCCCCAATGTTCTTTGAGGGAGTTGTTTGTCAAGGAATCACATGGAGGAGGTCTTATGGGACATTTCAGAATCAAGAAAACATACAAGGTAGTGTATGAGCATTTCTATTGGTCGAGCCTGGTGAAGGATGTCGAGAGGATATGCAACCGATATGTGGTTTGCAATAAAGCCAAGTCCAAAGTCCAAAACCAAGGTTTGTATTCCGCTTTACCCATTCCATCTCATCCTTGGGTAGATATTTCTATGGATTTTGTGCTTGGTTTGCCTAGAACTAAGGCTGGACGAGATTCCATCTTTGTGGTTGTTGATAGATTTTCAAAAATGGCTCATTTCATACCTTGTCATAAAACTGATCATGTTGTGCATGTTGTTGAGTTGTTCTTTAGAGATGTTGTTAGGTTGCACGGAATGCCTAGACCAATTGTTTCAGAAAGAGATACTAAGTTCCTTAGCTATTTCTGGAAGACTTTGTGGTCTAAGTTAAGAACGAGGTTGTTGTTTTCCACCACTTGTCATCCTCAAACTAATGGTCAAACTGAGGTTGTGAACCAGACCTTATCAGTGTTGCTTAGGTCATTGATTAAAAAGAACCTTAGGCTTTGGGAAGAATGCTTGCCTCATGTAGAATTTGCATACAATCACTCTGTGCATTCTGCTACCAAGTTTTCTCCGTTTGAGATTGTTTATGGCTTTAACCCTATGTCTCCACTTGATTTTTTGCCTTTTCCTTTGAGTGAAAGAATAAGTACAGATGGGAAAAAGAAGGCAGAGACCATTCGGAAATTGCATGAGAAGTTTCGTGCCAACATCAAAGCCAAGACGAAGGTTTATGAAAGAAAGGCAAACAAGAAACGGACCAAAGTCGTTTTTGAGGAAGGAGACCTTGTTTGGGTTCACTTGAGAAAGGAATTGTTTCCGAAAGAAAGGAAGTCCAAACTCATGCCTCGGGTCAATGGACCATTTCCGGTCCTTAGGAAGATCAGTGACAATGCGTATCAACTTCACTTGCAAGGTAAGTATGACATTTCTTCAAGTTTTAATGTTGCTGATATATCTCCTTTTTGTGCAGATGATCCAGATTTGTGGACAAATCCTTTTGAAGAGGAAGGGAATGATGCGTCCCAGGACCCGAACCAGGATCCAAACCAGGACCAGACCAATGAATGTGATGTTAAGTTCGTACCAACCGAGGTTCACCCATCTGTTTGTGCTGATCGTACCATCCCATCCGACCAGACCGTCCGTACTGACCGTGCCATCTACCGCCTTGACCCGATACGTTCAGATTGAAGCTCATACCAGAACCACGTCCTGATGATGGAACCAACCGTACCAGAGACGTTCTTTCCCAACCATCTCGACAAACTAAGAAAGATAGTCAAGCCAGACTCCACTTGGGATGAGCAGAATAAGACATCGACCGCAACTTCTCACTTCTTGCCCGTTTGGTTCATACCGCACACCCCGACAAAGGTACCAACAACCTTGACTTCTTCTTTGACCCCATCATAATCCGATCTCTTGTCCATTCCTCTAAGGCAATGATTCTCAAGCTTTCTGAAGACTTAACCCACATCAGTGCACAACTCGTTCATGCGTATCATCCGGTGGACTGTCCAGATCAACCCGCGTGCGTCATGCTCCTGACCGCGATGGACCCGATCAGCATGAATGAACCTGTACATGTAGGCAAAGGGTCACCTTGACCTGTCTTCATCAGATTCACCAATCCTGACCAAGACTGCCTCAATTTCACCAACTTTGACTCATTAATAATGTTCTAGTCAAAAGTTGTATTTTCTATGCATTGTTTTCCGCATTTTCCATTAAGTCATAAATAAGCAACACTTCTTATGAATCAAACACATCAATTTTTCTTCTTCTTATTTGAGTTCAATCTCTTTGTTCTTTTCTTAGAACATTTATGTTTTCTTGGTGAGGTTATCACCGAGTAGACAAATCTTTCCTTTGTTGGGCTTGTGCGTCACATCAAGCAACAATCGAAATCTGGTAGTATCAAGAGTCAATCCGCACCTTTTGTATCACCGCTCAAACCATCAGTTCTCTCTCGTTCGATTGAGTTTTCATGTCCAAAACACGGCTGAGTGATCCTTTCCTATCCTAGGACATATTAGTATGGGTCATTTTTCATTTACTAATGCGACCATTTCGGAGAGTCCATGGTCGGTTGAGCTAACTCCTTCCGTTCATTACAGATAAGGCTGATCATATTAGCCTATCAGTATGTATGGGTCGATTTTTCATGGCTTTTGGACCAGTTTGGAAAGTCCTTGGTCCAACCAGGCAGTACAGATGGCTGATTGTATCAGCCTATCAGTACATATGGGTCATTTTCATGTACTGATGGCACCAGTCCGGACAGTCCATGGTCCGTTGAGTTAAATCCTTCCATTCAGTACGGATAAGGCTGATCATATCAGCCTATCAGTACGTATGGGTCAATTTTTCATGGCCTGATGGACCAGTCTGGACAGTCCTTGGTCCTTCCAGGCAGTATGGATGGCTGATCGTATCAGCCTATCAGTACGTATGGGGCATTTTTCATGTACTGATGGGACCAGTCCGAACAGTCCATGGTCAGTTGAGTTTAATCCTTCCTTTCAGTACGGATAAGGCTGATCATATCAGCCTATTAGTACGTATGGGTCGATTTTTGATGGCCTGATGGACCAGTCCGGACAATCCTTGGTCCTTCCAGGCAGTACGGATAGCTGATCTTATC
Organism: Sinapis alba; assembly: GCA_012274485.2. NCBI lineage: Eukaryota > Viridiplantae > Streptophyta > Magnoliopsida > Brassicales > Brassicaceae > Sinapis > Sinapis alba. Next base: position 18,496 of record MU106038.1, read on the forward strand.
AGCCTATCAGTACGTATGGGTCATTTTTCATCTACTGATGGGACCAGTCTTGACAGTCCATGGTTCGTTGAGTTAAATCCTTCCATTCAGTACGGATAGGGCTGATCATATCAGCCTATCAGTACATATGGGTCGATTTTTGATGGCCTTATGGACCTGTCTGACAGTCCTTGGTCGTTCCAGGCAGTACGGATGCATGATCGTATCAGCCTATCATTACGTATGGGTCATTTTTAATGTATTGATGGGACCAGTCTGGACAGTCCATGGTCCTTTGAGTTAAATCCTTCCATTCAGTACGAATAAGGCTGATCATATCAGCCCATCAGGACGTATGGGTCAATTTTTGAAGGCCTAATGGACCAGTCCGGACAGTCCTTGGTCCTTCCAGGCAGTACGGATGGCTCATCGTATCAGCCTATCAGTACGTATGGGTCATTTTTCACCTATTGATGGGACCAGTCTTGACAGCTCATGGTCCGTTGAGTTAAATCCTTCCATTCATTTCGGATAAGGCTGATCATATCAGCCTATCAATACATATGGGTCGATTTTTGATGGCCTGATGGACATGTCTGGACAGTCCTTGGTCTTTCCTGGCACTACGGATGCCTGATTGTATCAGCCTATCAGTACGTATGGGTCATTTTTCGTGTACTGATGGGACCAGTCTAGACAGTCCATGGACCGTTGAGGTAAATCCTTCCATTCAGTACGGATAAGGCTGATCATATCAGCCTATCAGTACGTATAGGTCTATTTTTTTATTACCTGATGGACTTGTCCGGACAGTCCTTGGTCCTTCCAGGCAGTACGGATGCCTGAACGTATCAGCCTATCAGTACGTATGGTTCATTTTTTATGTACGGAAGGGACCAGTGTGGACAATGCATGGTCTATTGAGTTAAATCCTTATATTCAGTACAGATAAGGCTGTTTAGATCAGCCTATACGTACGTATGGGTCAATTATTCAAGGCCTGATGGACCAGTCTGGACAGTCCTTAGTCCTTCCAGGCAGTACTGATTGCAGATCCTATCAACCTATCAGTACGTATGGGTCATTTTTCATGTATTGATGGGACCAGTCCAGACAGTACATGGTCCGTTGAGTTAAATCCTTCCATTCAGTACAGAAAAGGCTGATCGTATCAGCCTATCAGTACGTATGGGTCGATTTTTCATGGCATGATGGACCTGTCTTGATAGTCATTGGTCCTTCCAGGCAATACGGATGGCTGATCGTATCAGCCTATCAAAAAGTATGGGTCATTTTTCATGTACTAATGGGACCAGTCCGGACAGTCCATGGTCCGTTGAATTAAATCATTCCATTCAGTACAGATAAGGCTTATCATATCAGCCTATCAGTAAGTATGGGTCATTTTTCATGTACTGATGGGACCATTCCGAAGAGTCCGTGGTCGGTTGAGCTAAATCCTTCCATTTAGTATGGATAAGGCTGATACGATCAGCCTCTCAGTACGTATGGGTCAATTTTTCATAGCTTATGGACCAGTCTGGACAGTCCTTGGTCCTTCGAGGCAGTATGGATGGCTGATCGTATCAGCTTATCAGTACGTATGGGTCATTTTTCATGTACTGATGGGACAATTCCGAAGAGTCCATGGTCGGTTGAGCTAAATCCTTCCATTCAGTATGGATAAGGCTGATCATATCAGCCTATCAGTACGTATGGGTCAATTTTTCTTGGCTTATGGACCAGTCTGGACAAGTCTGGACAGTCCTTGGTCAATCCAGGCAGTACATATGGCTGATCGTATCAGCCTATCAGTATGTATGGTTCATTTTTCATGTACTGATGGGACCAGTCAGAACAGTCCATGGTTCGTTGAGTTATATCCTTTGATTCAGTATGGATAAGGCTGATCTTATCAGCCTATCAGTACGTATGGGTCGATTTTCCATGGCCTGATGGACCAGTCTGGACAATCCTTGGTCCTTCCAGGCAGTACGGATGGTTGATCATATCAGCCTATAAGTACGTGTGGGTCGATTTTTCATGGCCTGATGGACTAGTCTAGACAGTCCTTGGTCCTTCCAGGCAGTATGGATGGCTGATCATATCAGCCTATCAAAACATATGGGTCATTTTTCATGTACATATGGGACCAGTCCGGACAGTCCATTGTCCGTTGAGTTAAATCCTTTGGTTCAATACGGATAAGGCTGATCAGATCAGCCTATCAGTACGTATGGGTCGATTTTTGATGGCCTGATGGACCAGAACGGACAGTCCTTGGTCCTTCCAGGCAGTACGGATGGCTGATCGTATCAGCTTATCAGTATATATGGGTCATTTTTAATGTACTGATGGGACCAGTCTAGACAGTCCATGGTCTGTTGAGTTAAATCCTTCCATTCAAGGCGGATAAGGCTGATAAAATCAGCATATCATTATGTATGGGTCGATTATTCATGGCCTGATGGACCAGTCGAGACAGTCCTTGGTCTTTCCAGGGAAGGCGGTTGCTTATCGTATCAGCCTATCAAAACATATGGGTCTTTTTTCATGTACTGATCGGACCAGTCTTGACAGTCCATGGTTTTTTGAGTTAAATCTTACCATTCAGTACAGAAAATGCTGATCATACCAGCCTATCAGTACGTATGGGTCGATTTTTCATGGGATGATGGACTAGTCTTGATACTCATTTGTCCTTCCAGGCAGTATGGATGGGTGATCGTATCAGCCTATCAATACGTATGGGTCATTTTTCATGTACTGATGGGACCAGTCCGGACAGTCCATGGTCCATTGAGTTAAATCCTTACATTTAGTACGGATAAGGATGATCATATCAACCTATCAGTACGTATGGGGCGATTTTTCATGACCTGATGGACAGTCTGGACAGTCCTTGACCTTCCAGGCAGTACGGATGGCTGATCGTATCAGCCTATAAGTATGTATGGGTCATTTTTCATGTACTGATGGGACCAGTTTGGACAGTCCGTGGTCCTTTGAGTTAAATCCTTACATTCAATACGGATACAGCTTATCATATCAGCCTATCAGTACGTATGGGTCGATTTTTAATGGCCTGATGGACCAGTCTGGACAGTCCTTGCTCCATCCAGGCAGTACGGCTGGCTGACCGTATCAGCCTATCAGTAAACATGGGTCATTTTTCATGTACTGAAGGAACCAGTCTGGACAGTCCATGATCCGTTGAGTTAAATCCTCCCATTCAGTACGGATAAGGCTGACCGTATCAGCCTATCAGTACATATGGGTCGATTTTTTATGGCCTGATGGACCTGTCTGGACAGTCCTTGGTCCTTCCAGGCAGTGCGGATGCCTTATCGTAACAGCCTATCAGTACGTATGGGTCATTTTTCATGTACTGATGGGACCAGTCTGGACAGTCCATGGACCGTTGAGGTAAATCCTTCTATTCAGTACGGATAAGGCTGATCATATCAGCCTATCATTACGTATGGGTCTATTTTTTATTGCCTGATGGACCTGTCCAGGCAGTCCTTGGTCCTTTCAGGCAGTACGGATGCCTGATCGTATCAGACTATCAATATGTATGGGTAATTTTTCATGTACTGATGGGACCAGTCTGGACAGTCCATGGACCGTTGAGGTAAATCCTTCTATTCAATACGGATAAGGCTGATCATATCAGCCTATTAGTATGTATGGGTCTATTTTTTATTGCCTGATGGACCTGTCCGGACAGTCCTTGGTCCTTCCAGGCAGTACGGAGGCCTGATCGTATCAGCCTATCAGTATGTATGGGTCATTTTTCATGTACTGAAGGGACCAGTGTGGATAATGCATGGTCTATTGAGTTAACTCCTTCTATTCAGTACGGATAAGGCTGATTATATCAGCCTATCAGTACGTATGGGTCAATTTTTCAAGGCCTGATGGACCAGTCTGGACAGTCCTTGGTCCTTCCAGGCAGTACGGATAGCTGATCATATCAGCCTATCAAAACATATGGGTCATTTTTCATGTACAGATGGGACCAGTCTGGACATTCCATTGTCCGTTGAGTTAAATCTTTTCGTTCAGTACGGATAAGGCTGATCATATCAGTCTATCAGTACATATGGGTCGAATTTTGATGGCCTGATGGACCAGTACGGACAGTCCTTGGTCCTTTCTGGCAGTACGGATAGCTGATCATATCAGTACGTATGGGTCATTTTTCATGTACTGATGGGACCAGTCCGGACAGTCCATGGTCCTTTGAGTTAAATCTTTACATTCAATACGGATACAGCTTATCATATCAGCCTATCAGTACGTATGGGTCAATTTTTAATGGCCTGATGGACCAGTCTGGACAGTCCTTGCTCCATCCAGGCAGTACGGATGGCTGACCGTATCAGCCTATCAGTACGCACGGGTCATTTTTCATGTACTGAAGGGACCAGTCTGGACAGTCCATGATCCGTTGAGTTAAATCCTCCCATTTAGTATGAATAAGGCTGACCGTATCAGCCTATCAGTACATATGGGTTGATTTTTTATGGCCTGATGGACTAGTCTGGATACTCATTTGTCCTTCCAGGCAGTATGGATGGGTGATCGTATCAGCCTATCAATACGTATGGGTCATTTTTCATGTACTGATGGGACCAGTCCGGACAGTCCATGGTCCATTGAGTTAAATCCTTACATTTAGTACGGATAAGGATGATCATATCAACCTATCAGTACGTATGGGGCGATTTTTCATGGCCTGATGGACAGTCTGGACAGTCCTTGACCTTCCAGGCAGTACGGATGGCTGATCGTATCAGCCTATCAGTACGTATGGGTCGTTTTTAATGTACTGATGGGACCAGTCTGGACAGTCCATGGACCGTTGAGGTAAATCCTTCTATCCAGTACGGATAAGGCTGATCATATTAGCCTATCAGTACGTATGGGTCTATTTTTATTGCCTGATGGATCTATCCGGGCAGTCCTTGGTCCTTCCAGGCAGTACGGATGCCTGATCGTATCAGACTATCAGTATGTATGGGTAATTTTTCATGTACTGATGGGACCTGTCTGGACAGTCCAAGGACCGTTGAGGTAAATCCTTCCATTCAGTACGGATAAGGCTGATCATATCAGCCTATCAGTACGTATGGGTATACTTTTTATTGCCTGATGGACCTGTACGGACAGTCCTTTGTCCTTCCAGGCAGTACGGAGGCCATATCGTATCAGCCTATCAGTATGTATGGGTCATTTTTCGTGTACTTAAGGGACCAGTGTGGATAGTGCATGGTCTGTTGAGTTAACACCTTCTATTCAGTACGGATAAGGCTGATTATATCAGCCTATCAGTACGTATGGGTCAATTTTTCAAGGCCTGATGGACCAGTCTGGACAGTCCTTGGTCCTTCCAGGCAGTACGGATGGCTGATCATATCAGCCTATCAAAACATATGGGTCATTTTTCATGTACAGATGGGACCAGTCTGGACATTCAAATTGTCCGTTGAGTTAAATCTTTCCGTTCAGTACGGATAAGGCTGATCATATCAGTCTATCAGTACATATGGGTCGAATTTTGATGGCCTGATGGACCAGTACGGGCAGTCCTTGGTCCTTCCTGGCAGTACGGATATCTGATCGTATCAGCATATCAGTACGTATGGGTCATTTTTCATGTACTGATGGGACCAGTCCGGACAGTCCATGGTCCTTTGAGTTAAATCCTTACATTCAATACGGATACAGCTTATCATATCAGCCTATCAGTACGTATGGGTCGATTTTTAATGGCCTGATGGACCAGTCTGGACAGTCCTTGCTCCATCCAGGCAGTACGGATGGCTGACCGTATCAGCCTATCAGTACGCACGGGTCATTTTTCATGTACTGAAGGGACCAGTCTGGACAGTCCATGATCTGTTGAGTTAAATCCTCCCATTCAGTACGGATAAGGCTGACCGTATCAGCCTATCAGTACATATGGGTCGATTTTTTATGGCCTGATGGACCTGTCTGGACAGTCCTTGGTCCTTCCAGGCAGTACGGATGCCTGATCGTATCAGCCTATCAGTACGTATGGGTCATTTTCCATGTACTGATGGGACCAGTCTGGACAGTCCATGGACCATTGAGGTAAATCCTTCTATCCAGTAAGGATAAGGCTGATCATATCAGCCTATCAGTACGTATGGGTGTATTTTTTTTTGCCTGATGGACCTATCCGTGCAGTCCTTGGTCCTTCCAGGCAATACGGATGCCTGATCGTATCATACTATCAGTATGTATGGGTAATTTTTCATGTACTAATGGGACCAGTCTGGACAGTCCAAGGACCGTTGAGGTAAATCCTTCCATTCAGTACGGATAAGGCTGATCATATCAGCCTATCAGTACGTATGGGTCTATTTTTTATTGCCTGATGGACCTGTACGGACAGTCCTTGGTCCTTCCAGGCAGTACGGAGGCCTGATCGTATCAGCCTATCAGTATGTATGGGTCATTTTTCGTGTACTGAAGGGACCAGTGTGGATAATGCATGGTCTGTTGAGTTAACACCTTCTATTCAGTACGGATAAGGCTGATTAAATCAGCCTATCAGTACGTATGGGTCAATTTTTCAAGGCCTGATGGACCAGTCTGGACAGTCCTTGGTCCTTCCAGGCAGTACGGATGGCTGATCATATCAGCCTATCAAAACATATGGGTCATTTTTCATGTACAGATGGGACCAGTTTGGACATTCCATTGTCCGTTGAGTTAAATGTTTCCATTCAGTACGGATAAGGCTGATCATATCAGTCTATCAGTACATATGGGTCGAATTTTGATGGCCTGATGGACCAGTACGGACAGTCCTTGGTCCTTCCTGGCAGTACGGATAGCTGATCGTATCAGCATATCAGTACGTATGGGTCATTTTTCATGTACAGATGGGACCAGTTTGGACATTCCATTGTCCGTTGAGTTAAATCCTCCCATTCAGTACGGATAAGGCTGACCGTATCAGCTTATCAGTACATATGGGTCGATTTTTTATGGCCTGATGGACCTGTCTGGACAGTCCTTGGTCCTTCCAGGCAGTACGGATGCCTGATCGTATCAGCCTATCAGTACGTATGGGTCATTTTTCATGTACTGATGGGACCAGTCTGGACAGTCCATGGACCGTTGAGGTAAATTCCTCTATCCAGTACGGATAAGGCTGATCATATCAGCCTATCAGTACGTATGGGTCTATTTTTTATTGCCTGATGGACCTATCCGGGCAGTCCTTGGTCCTTCCAGGCAGTACGGATGCCTGATCGTATCAGACTATCAGTATGTATGGGTAATTTTTCATGTACTGATGGGACCAGTCTGAACAGTCCAAGGACTGTTAAGGTAAATCCTTCCATTCATTACGGATAAGGCTGATCATATCAGCCTATCAGTACATATGGGTCTATTTTTTATTGCCTGATGGACCTGTACGGACAGTCCTTGGTCCTTCCAGGCAGTACGGAGGCCTGATCGTATCAGCCTATCAGTATGTATGGGTCATTTTTTGTGTACTGAAGGGACTTGTGTGGATAATGCATGGTCTGTTGAGTTGACACCTTCTATTCAGTACGGATAAGGCTGATTATATCGGCCTATCAGTACGTATGGGTCAATTTTTCAAGGCCTGATGGACCAGTCTGGACAGTCCTTGGTCCTTCCAGGCAGTACGGATGGCTGATCATATCAGCCTATCAAAACATATGGGTCATTTTTCATGTACAGATGGGACCAGTCTGGACATTCCATTGTCCGTTGAGTTAAATCTTTCCGTTCAGTACGGATAAGGCTGATCATATCAGTCTATCAGTACATATGGGTGAANGCCTGATCGTATCATACTATCAGTATGTATGGGTAATTTTTCATGTACTGATGGGACCAGTCTGGACAGTCCAAAGACCGTTGAGGTAAATCCTTCCATTCAGTACGGATAAGGCTGATCATATCAGCCTATCAGTACGTATGGGTCTATTTTTTATTGCCTGGTGGACCTGTACGGACAGTCCTTGGTCCTTCCAGGCCGTACGGAGGCTTGATCGTATCAGCCTATCAGTATGTATGGGTCATTTTTCGTGTACTGAAGGGACCAGTCCGGACAGTCCAAGGTCCGTTGAGTTAAATCCTCCCATTCAGTACGGATAAGGCTGACCGTATCAGCCTATCAGTACATATGGGTCGATTTTTTATGGCCTGATGGACCTGTCTGGACAGTCCTTGGTCCTTCCAGGCAGTACGGATGCCTGATCGTATCAGCCTATCAGTACGTATGGGTCATTTTTCATGTACTGATGGGACCAGTCTGGACAGTCCATGGACCGTTGAGGTAAATTCCAGTATCCAGTACGGATAAGGCTGATCATATCAGCCTATCAGTATGTATGGGTCTATTTTTTATTGCCTGATGGACCTATCCGGGCAGTCCTTGGTCCTTCCAGGCAGTACGGATGCCTGATCGTATCAGACTATCAGTATGTATGGGTAATTTTTCATGTACTGATGGGACCAGTCTGAACAGTCCAAGGACTGTTGTGGTAAATCCTTCCATTCAGTACGGATAAGGCTGATCATATCAGCCTATCAGTACATATGGGTCTATTTTTTATTGCCTGATGGACCTGTCTGGACAGTCCTTGGTCCTTCCAGGCAGTACGGATGCCTGATCGTATCAGCCTATCAGTACGTATGGGTCATTTTTCATGTACTGATGGGACCAGTCTGGACAGTCCATGGACCGTTGAGGTAAATCCTTATATCCAGTACGGATAAGGCTGATCATATCAGCCTATCAGTACGTATGGGTCTATTTTTTATTGCCTGATGGATCTATCCGGGCAGTCCTTGGTCCTTCCAGGCAGTACGGATGCCTGATCGTATCAGACTATCAGTATGTATGGGTAATTTTTCATGTACTGATGGGACCACTCTGGACAGTCCAAGGACCGTTGAGGTAAATCCTTCCATTCAGTACGGATAAGGCTGATCATATCAGCCTATCAGTACGTATGGGTCTATTTTTTATTGCCTGATGGACCTGTACGGACAGTCCTTGGTCCTTCCAGGCAGTACGGAGGCCAGATCGTATCAGCCTATCAGTATGTATGGGTCATTTTTCGTGTACTGAAGGGACCAGTGTGGATAGTGCATGGTCTGTTGAGTAACACCTTCTATTCAGTACGGATAAGGCTGATTATATCAGCCTATCAGTA
>MU106038.1:33948-44832 GCA_012274485.2 Sinapis alba
CTATCAGTATGTATGGGTAATTTTTCATGTACTGATGGGACCAGTCTGGACAGTCCAAGGACCGTTGAGGTAAATCCTTCCATTCAGTACGGATAAGGCTGATCATATCAGCCTATCAGTACGTATGGGTCTATTTTTTATTGCCTGATGGACCTGTACGGACAGTCCTTGGTCCTTCCAGGCAGTACGGAGGCCAGATCGTATCAGCCTATCAGTATGTATGGGTCATTTTTCGTGTACTGAAGGGACCACTGTGGATAGTGCATGGTCTGTTGAGTAACACCTTCTATTCAGTACGGATAAGGCTGATTATATCAGCCTATCAGTACGTATGGGTCAATTTTTCAACGCCTGATGGACCAGTTTGGACAGTCCTTGGTCCTTCCAGGCAGTACGGATGGCTGATCATATCAGCCTATCAAAACATATGGGTCATTTTTCATGTACAGATGGGACCAGTCTGGACATTCAAATTGTCCGTTGAAATAAATCTTTCCGTTCAGTATGGATAAGGCTGATCATATCAGTCTATCAGTACATATGGGTCGAATTTTGATGGCCTGATGGACCAATACGGGTAGTCCTTGGTCCTTCCTGGCAGTACGGATAGCTGATCGTATCAGCATATCAGTACGTATGGGTCATTTCTCATGTACTGATGGGACCAGTCCGGACAGTCCATGGTCCTTTGAGTTAAATCCTTACATTCAATACGGATACATCTTATCATATCAGCCTATCAGTACGTATGGGTCGATTTTTAATGGCCTGATGGACCAGTTTGGACAGTCCTTGCTCCATCCAGGCAGTACGGATGGCTGACCGTATCAGCCTATCAGTACGCACGGGTCATTTTTCATGTACTGAAGGGACCAGTCTGGACAGTCCATGATCTGTTGAGTTAAATCCTCCCATTCAGTACGGATAAGGCTGACCGTATCAGCCTATCAGTACATATGGGTCGATTTTTTATGGCCTGATGAACCTGTCTGGACAGTCCTTGGTCCTTCCAGGCAGTACGGATGCCTGATCGTATCAGCCTATCAGTACGTATGGGTCATTTTTCATGTACTGATGGGACCAGTCTGGAAAGTCCATGGACCGTTGAGGTAAATCCTTCTATCCAGTAAGGATAAGGCTGATCATATCAGCCTATCAGTACGTATGGGTCTATTTTTTTTGCCTGATGGACCTATCCGGGCAGTCCTTGGTCCTTCCACGCAGTACGGATGCCTGATCGTATCATACTATAAGTATGTATGGGTAATTTTTCATGTACTGATGGGACCAGTCTGGACAGTCCAAAGACCGTTGAGGTAAATCCTTCCATTCAGTACGGATAAGGCTGATCATATCAGCCTATCAGCACGTATGGGTCTATTTTTTATTGCCTGGTGGACCTGTACGGACAGTCCTTGGTCCTTCCAGGCCGTACGGAGGCTTGATCGTATCAGCCTATCAGTATGTATGGGTCATTTTTCGTGTACTGAAGGGACCAGTCCGGACAGTCCAAGGTCCGTTGAGTTAAATCCTCCCATTCAGTACGGATAAGGCTGACCGTATCAGCCTATCAGTACATATGGGTCGATTTTTTATGGCCTGATGGACCTGTCTGGACAGTCCTTGGTCCTTCCAGGCAGTACGGATGCCTATCAGTACGTATGGGTCATTTTTCATGTACTGATGGGACCAGTCTGGACAGTCCATGGACCGTTGAGGTAAATTCCAGTATCCAGTACGGATAAGGCTGATCATATCAGCCTATCAGTATGTATGGGTCTATTTTTTATTGCCTGATGGACCTATCCGGGCAGTCCTTGGTCCTTCCAGGCAGTACGGATGCCTGATCGTATCAGACTATCAGTATGTATGGGTAATTTTTCATGTACTGATGGGACCAGTCTGAACAGTCCAAGGACTGTTGAGGTAAATCCTTCCATTCAGTACGGATAAGGCTGATCATATCAGCCTATCAGTACATATGGGTCTATTTTTTATTGCCTGATGGACCTGTACGGACAGTCCTTGGTCCTTCCAGGCAGTACGGAGGCCTGATCGTATCAGCCTATCAGTATGTATGGGTCATTTTTCGTGTACTGAAGGGACCAGTGTGGATAATGCATGGTCTGTTGAGTTAACACCTTCTATTCAGTACGGATAAGGCTGATTATATCAGCCTATCAGTACGTATGGGTCAATTTTTCAAGGCCTGATCGACCAGTCTGGACAGTCCTTGGTCCTTCCAGGCAGTACGGATGGCTGATCATATCAGCCTATCAAGACATATGGGTCATTTTTCATGTACAGATGGGACCAGTCTGGACATTCCATTGTCCGTTGATTTAAATCTTTCCGTTCAGTACGGATAAGGCTGATCATATCAGCCTATCAGTACATATGGGTCGAATTTTGAAGGCCTGATGAACCAGTACGGACAGTCCTTGGTCCTTCCTGGCAGTACGGATAGCCGATCGTATCAGCATATCAGTACGTATGGGTCATTTTTCATGTACTGATGGGACCAGCCCGGACAGTCGATGGTCCTTTGAGTTAAATCCTTACATTCAATACGGATACAGCTTATCATATCAGCCTATCAGTACGTATGGGTCGATTTTTAATGGCCTGATGGACCAGTCTGGACAGTCCTTGCTCCATCCAGGCAGTACGGATGGCTGACCGTATCAGCCTATCAGTACGCACGGGTCATTTTTCATGTACTGAAGGGACCAGTCTGGACAGTCCATGATCTGTTGAGTTAAATCCTCCCATTCAGTACGGATAAGGCTGACCGTATCAGCCTATCAGTACATATGGGTCGATTTTTTATGGCCTGATGGACCTGTCTGGACAGTCCTTGGTCCTTCCAGGCAGTACGGATGCCTGATCGTATCAGCCTATCAGTACGTATGGGTCATTTTTCATGTACTGATGGGACCAGTCTGGACAGTCCATGGACCGTTGAGGTAAATCCTTCTATCCAGTACGGATAAGGCTGATCATATCAGCCTATCAGTACGTATGGGTCTATTTTTTATTGCCTGATGGATCTATCCGGGCAGTCCTTGGTCCTTCCAGGCAGTACGGATGCCTGATCGTATCAGACTATCAGTATGTATGGGTAATTTTTCATGTACTGATGGGACCAGTCTGGACAGTCCAAGGACCGTTGAGGTAAATCCTTCCATTCAGTACGGATAAGGCTGATCATATCAGCCTATCAGTACGTATGGGTCTATTTTTTATTGCTTGATGGACCTGTCCGGAAAGTCCTTGGTCCTTCCAGGCAGTACGGAGGCCTGATCGTATCAGCCTATCAGTATGTATGGGTCATTTTTCGTGTATTGAAGGGACCAGTGTGGATAATGCATAGTCTGTTGAGTTAACTCGTTCTATTCAGTACGGATAAGGCTGATTATATCAGCCTATCAGTACGTATGGGTCAATTTTTCAAGGCCTGATGGACCAGTCTGGACAGCCCATGGTCCTTCCAGGAAGTACGGATGGCTGATCATATCAGCCTATCAAAACATATGGGTCATTTTTCATGTACAGATGGGACCAGTCTGGACATTCCATTGTCCGTTGAGTTAAATCTTTCCGTTCAGTACGGATAAGGCTGATCATATCAGCCTATCAGTACATATGGGTCGTATTTTGATGGCCTGATGGACCAGTACGGACAGTCCTTGGTGCTTCCTGGCAGTACAGATAGCTGATCATATCAGCATATCAATACGTATGGGTCATTTTTCATGTACTGATGGGACCAGTCCAGACAGTCCATGGTCTGTTGAGTTAAATCCTTCCATTCACGGCGGATAAGGCAGATAAAATCAGCATATCATTATGTATGGGTCGATTATTCATGGCCTGATGGACCAGTCGAGACAGTTCTTGGTCTTTCTAGGGAAGGCGGTTGGCTGATCGTATCAGCCTATCAAAACGTATGGGTCATTTTTCATGTACTGATGGGACCAGTGTGGACAGTCCATGGTTCTTTGAGTTAAATCTTTCCATTCTGTACAGAAAAGACTGATCATATCAGCCTATCAGTACGTATGGGTCGATTTTTCATGGCCTGATGGACCAGTCTGGATACTCATTTGTCCTTCCAGGCAGTATGGATGGGTGATTGTATCAGCCTATCAATACGTATGGGTCATTTTTCATGTACTGATGGGACCAGTCCGGACAGTCCATGGTCCATTGAGTTAAATCCTTACATTTAGTACGGATAAGGCTGATCATATCAACCTACCAGTATGTATGGGTTGATTTTTCATGGCCTGATGGACCAGTCTGGACAGTCCTTGGACCTTCCAGGCAGTACGGATGGCTGATCGTATCAGCCTATCAGTATGTATGGGTCATTTTTATGTACTGATGGGACCAGTTTGGACAGTCCATGGTCCTTTGAGTTAAATCCTCACATTCAGTACGGATACAGCTTATCATATCAGCATATCAGTATGTATGGGTCGATTTTTAGTGGCATGATGGACCAGTCTGGACAGTCCTTGCTCCATCCAGGCAGTACGGATGGCTGACCGTATCAGCCTATCAGTACGTACGGGTCATTTTTCATGTACTGAAGGGACCATTCTGGACAGTCCATGATCCGTTGAGTTAAATCCTCCCATTCACTCCGGATAAAGCTGACCGTATCAGCCTATCAGTACATATGGGTCGATTTTTAATGGCCTGATAGACCTGTCTGGACAGTCTTTGGTCCTTCCAGGCAGTACGGACGCCTGATCGTATCAGCCTATCAGTATGTATGGGTCATTTTTCATGTACTGAAGGGACCAGTGTGGATAATGCATGTTCTTTTGAGTTAAATCCTTCTATTCAGTACAGATAAGGCTGTTTATATCAGCCTATCAGTACGTATGGGTCAATTGTTCAAGGCCTGATGGACCAGTCTGGACAGTCCTTGGTCCTTCCAGGCAGTACTGATGGCTGATCCTCACAACCTATCAGTACGTATGGGTTATTTTTCATGTATTGATTGGACCAGTCCAGACAGTCCACGGTCAGTAGAGTTAAATCCTTCCATTCAGTACGGATAAGGCTTATCATATCAGCCTATCAGTAAGTATGGGTCGATTTTCATGGCCTGATGGACCATTCAGAACAGTCCTTGGTCCTTCCAGGCAGTACAGATCGCTGATCGTATCAGCCTATCAGTACGTATGGGTCATTTTTCATGTATTGATGGGACCATTCCGGAGAGTCCATGGTCGGTTGAGCTAAATCCTTCCATTCAGTATGGATAAGGCTGATCATATCAGCCTATCAGTATGTATGGGTCAATTTTTCATGGTTTATGGACCGCTCTGGACAGTCCTTGGTCCTTCCAGGCAGTACGGATGGCTGATCGTATCAGCCTATCAGTACGTATGGGTCATTTTTCATGTACTGATGGGACCATTCCGAAGAGTCCATGGTCGGTTGAGCTAAATCCTTCCATTCAGTATGGATAAGGTTGATCATATCAGCCTATCAGTACGTATGGGTCAATTTTGCATGGCTTATGGACAAGTCAGGACAGTCCTTGGTCCATCCAGGAAGTACATATGGCTGATCGTATCAGCCTATCAGTACGTACGGGTCATTTTTCATGTACTGAAGGGACCAGTCTGGACAGTCCATGGTCCGTTGAGTTAAATCCTTCCATTGAGTAAGGATAAGGCTGATCGAATCGGTGTATCAGTATGTATGGGTCGATTTTTAATGGCCTGGTGGACCAGTCTAGACAATCCTTTGTGTAAGACCCGATCCTGGTCCAAAGGACCCAACTAGGACCCGCGGCCTTACCATCTAATCATGTAATTTTTATTCACTTTTAAGGTCCAATATTTCTCTAAATCATTTTTAATCTTATGAGGTTCAACCATTTTGTATCTTTATTAATATAAAACATATGATCCAATACACAGATTCAGTTGCAAAATAGGCTATCATAAGTTCATGTGTTCATACTAACTACACTATCCCATAACCCACACATCTATCCACGGCTCAGGTATTCATGATCCTGTTCTGATCCTGAAAGCAACCCCATCACAAGACATATGTATAAGTACAATCCGATACCCTATCAGTCAAGTCTCCTATTCTATGGTCCATAACCTATCCATTCAGTTTACAAGGCACACGGCCATACTCAGGACATCACCCAGGCCATCCTGTAAACCTACTCCACACACGGCCTGACTGGTCCAATGTGGTCCAACCCTTTGTCCACACCAAACCACAATCGCCATGGCTTATTCCCAAATCTGACCTACTCAAATAAATCCCCCAAAACTAATAAAAATTCATGAAAATTCCTAATAAATCCTAACTAAGAAGAATCCATAATCAGAATCTACAGAACCGGCCTTGATCCTAATGATCTCGGCCACAATCAGCCAGAATGGCCACAACTGACCATCCTCAAATCAATTAGGTAAAACTTAATAAAATCCATGATAATTCATGATAAATCCCCACTAAGAGGAATCCATGGTCGGAATTCAATGAATCCCACCGGAGCATACAAAATCCGACCAAGACCAGTCCGTCCAAAGGCCAAGGACTATGTTCCTGGACCGGTCAAGGCCTTGGTCCCGTCACACTAAGATTGAAACGCCAACCATATAAAGAATATAGATGAAGAGAAGTTAATCAGTAAGGAGATGGGAAGAAATGGGTCTGGATTCACCAAACCGACCACAGCCCACACGGCATCACACCGCAGCCTTGGCAGGATGGTTCGGTCCATCCCACTCGCCTTGGGCGTGCGCTCTGGAGTGCTCAAGCCCTTCTACAAGTCCTTATCCTTGCCTCTAGTACCCATCCTCAATCGATCTCCACTCCACACAAGCAAGCTCCTGATCGTAAATCAATCTCGAACACACACAGCCAAGCCTTGATCGATCTCTCTCTCTCTTTCTTTCTTTCTCTCTGTCGCGATTTGGGCAGAACTTTCCTTAGGGAAAATTGTGTGAATTTGGGACCCCTAGGGTCTGTATTTAAAGGAAAGAACGACCCTTAACTTCCTGGGTGAACAGGCATGACTTGGTGGCCGAATGGGTGCAACTTACTCCATTCGCACCCCTTCGTCCTAACTGCCTCCAACCGCCTCTCTCTCTCTTATCCTGTTCGAGTGAAAGCCCCATGGTCCTGTCCACTTCCCTGCCTAATTGTCCAAGACCCCAAACTGGTCGGACCACCCTTGGCCAACAAGACCAGCACCATAACTAAGACCCGAACCTTCACCCAGCTGAGGTGAGCTGGTTGCTACCTGCCCCAGCTAAGTGAGCTAGTGGTCCAGATACTGGAGCTGAACTAGGCTAGTGTGAGTTGTACCGAACTGTCCCGATCTTGATCTATCTGGATGAGAAACTCCCATGCCTTGTCCGGCTGCGTTAGAACTCATCCAACTCTTCTTTCCTTGTCTTCCTTCGATTCTGGTTAAGTCTCAGCCTACTGATGCACTTAACCATCCGTTCCAGCCATGGTACGCTTGTCTTAGGTCATGTGACCTGACTGGTGCGTCTCCTTTTACCATGGCTGTGCCTGAAGGCCTTATCTAGAATCAGGGACATGACACTTGGTCCTTCCAGGCAGTACGGATGGTTGATCGTATCAGCCTATCAGTACGTGTGGGTCGATTTTTCATGGCCTGATGGACCAGTATGGACAGTCCTTGTTCCTTCCAGGCAGTACGTATGGCTGATCATATCAGCCTATCAAAACATATGGGTCATTTTTCATGTACTGATGGGACCAGTCCGGACAGTCCATTGTCCGTTGAGTTAAATCCTTACGTTCAGTACGGATAAGGCTGATCATATCAGCCTATCAGTACGTATGGGTCAAATTTTGATGGCCTGATGGACCAGTACGGACAGTCCTTGGTCCTTCCAGGTAGAACAGATGCCTGATCGTATCAGCCTATCAGTACGTATGGGTCATTTTTCATGTACTGATGGGACCAGTCCAGACAGTCTATCATTATGTATGGGTCGATTATTCATGGCCTGATGGACCAGTCCAGACAGTCATTGGTCCTTCCAGGCAAGACGGATGGCTGATTGTATCAGCCTATCAAAACGTATGGGTCATTTTTCATGTACTAATGGGACCAGTCTGGAGAGTCCATGGTCCGTTAAATTAAATATTTTCATTCAGTACAAAAAAGGCTGATATAATCAGCCAATCAGTATGTATGGGTTGATTTTTCATGGCGTGATGGACCAGTCTGGATAGTCATTGATCCTTGAAGGCAGTACGGATAGCTGATTGTATCAGCCTATTAGTACGTATGGGTCATTTTTCATGTACTGATGGGACCATTCTGGAGAGTCCATCGTCCATTGAGTTAAATCATTCCATTCACGATGGATAAGGCTGATCAAATCAGCATATCATTATGTATGGGTCGATTATTCATGGCCTGATGGACCAGTCTAAACAGTCCTTGGTCCTTCCAGGCAAGAAGGTTGGCTGATCGTATCAGCCTATCAGTACGCATGGGTCATTTTTTTGTACTGATGGGACCAGTCTGCAGAGTCCATGGTCCGGTTAGTTAAATCTTTCCATTCAGTACAGAAAAGGCAAATTATATCAGCCTTTTAGTACGTTTTGGTCAATTTTTCATGGCATGATGGACAAGTCTGGATAGTCATTGATCCTTCCAGGCAGTACGGATGGGTGATCGTATCATCCTATCAATACGTCTGGGTCATTTTTCATGTACTGATGGAACCTGTCTGGACAGTCCATGGTCCATTGAGTTAAATCCTTACATTCAGTACAGATAAGGCTGATCATATCAACCTATCAGTACGTATGAGTTGATTTTTCATGGCTTGATGGACCAGTCTGGACAGTCCTTGGTCCATCCAGGAAGTACGGATGGCTGATCATATCAGCCTACTAATACACATGGGTCATTTTTCATGTTCTGATGGGTCTAGTCTGGACAGTCCATGGTCCATTGAGTTAAATCCTTCCATTCACGACGGATAAGGCTGATCAAATCAGCATATCATTATGTATGGGTCGATTATTCATGGCTTGATGGACCAGTCTAGACAGTCCTTGGTCTTTCCAGGGAAGACATCTGTTTGATCGTATCAGCCTATCAAAACGTATGGGTCATTTTTCATGTACTGATGGGACCATTCTGGAGAGTCCATGTCCGTTGAATTAAATATTTTCATTGAGTACAAAAAAGGCTGATCATAACAGCCTATCAGTACGTATGGGTCAATTTTTCATGGCATGATGGACCAGTCTGGATAGTCATTGGTCCTTAAAGGCAGTACCGATGGCTGATTGTATCCGCCTATAAGTACGGATGGGTCATTTTTCATGTACTGATGGGACAATTCTGGAGAGTCCATGGTCGGTTCAGTTAAATCCTTCCATTCAGTACGGATAAGGTTCATCATATCAGCCTATCAGTACGTATGGGTGGATTTTACATGGCCTGATGGACCAGTCTGGACAGTCCTTGGTCCTTCCAGTCAGTACGGATGGCTGATAGTTTCAGCCGATCAGTACGTATGGGTCATTTTTTTGTACTGATGGGACCAGTCCAGAGAGTCCATGCTCGGTTTAGCTAAATCGTTCAATTCAGTAAGGATAAGGCTGATCATATCAGCCTATCAGTACGTATGGGTCGATTTTTCATGGCCTGATGGACCAGTCTGGATAGTCCTTGGTCCTTCCAGGCAGTACGGATGGCTGATCGTATCAGCTTATCAAAACGTATGGGTCATTTTGCATGTACTGATGGTAATTTTCCATGGCTTATGGACCAGTCTGGACAATCCTGGCGCCATCCAGGCAGTACGGATGGCTGACCGTATCAGCCTATTAGTACCTAAGGGTCATTTTTCATGTACTGATGGGACCATTCTGGAGAGTCCATGGTCGGTTGAGCTAAAGCCTTCCATTCAGTACGGATAAGGCTGATCATATCAGCCTATCAGTACGTATGGGTCAATTTTTAATGGCCTGATGGACCAGTCTGGACTGTCCTTGGTCCTTCCTTGCAGTATGGATGGCTAATCGTATAAACCTATCTGTATATATGGGTTATTTTTCATGTACTGATGGGACCAGTCTGGACAGTCCATGGTCTGTTGAGTAATCCTTCCATTCAGTATGGATAAGGCTTATCATATCAGCCTATCAGTACGTATGGGTCGATTTTTCATGGCCTGATAGACCTGTCTGGACAGTCCTTGGTCCTTCCAGGCAGTATGGATGGCTGATCGTATCAGCCTATCAGTACGTTTGGGTCATTTTTCATGTATTGATGGGACCATTCCGGAGAATCCATGGTCGGTTGAGCTAAATCCTTCCATTCAGTATGGACAAGGCTGATCATATAAGCCTACCAGTACGTATAGGTCGATTTTTCATGGCTTATGGACTAGTTTGGACAGTTCTTGCTCCATCCAGGCAGTACGGATGGCTGACCATAGCAGCCTATCAGTACCTAACGGTTATTTTTCATGTACTGAAGGACCAGTCTGGACAGTCCATGGTCCGTTGAGTTAAATCCTTCCATTGAGTAAGGATAAAGCTGATCAAATCAGCCTATCAGTATGTATGGGTCGATTTTTAATGGCCTGATGGACCAGTCTGGACAGTCCATGGTCCTTCCAGGCAGTACAAATGGCTGATCGTATCAGCCTATCAAAACTTATGGGTTATTTTTCATGTACTGATGGGACAAGTCCAGACAGTCTATCATTACGTATGGGTCAATTATTCATGGCTTGATGGACCAGTCTAGACAGTCATTGGTCCTTCAAGGCAGTACGGATGGCTGATCGTATCAGCCTATCAAAACGTATGGGTCATTTTTCATGTACTGAT
>MU106038.1:48693-65893 GCA_012274485.2 Sinapis alba
TATGGGTCATTTTTCATGTACTGATGGGACCATTCTGGAGAGTCGATGGTCGGTTGAGCTAAAGCCTTCCATTCAGTACGGATAAGGCTGATCATATCAGCCTATCAGTACATATGGGTCAATTTTTCATGGCCTGATGGACCAGTCTGGACTGTCCTTGGTCCTTCCAGGCAGTACGGATGGCTGATAGTTTCAGCCTATCAGTACCTATGGGACATTTTTCATGTACTGATGGGACCAGTCCGGAGAGTCCATTGTCGGTTGAGCTAATTCCTTCCATTCAGTACGGATAAGGCTGATCATATGAGCCTATAAGTATGTATGGGTTGATTTTCATGGCCTGATGGACCAGTCTGGATAGTCCTTGGTCCTTCCTGGAAGTACGAATGGCTGATCGTATCAGTCTATCAAAACTATGGGTCATTTTGCCTGTACTGATGGGAACAGTCCGGACAGTCCATGATCTGTTGAGTTAAATACTTCCATTCAGTACAGATAAGGCTGATCATATCAGCCTATCTGTATGTATGGGTCGATTTTTGATGGCCTGATGGACCAGTCCGGACAGTCCTTGGTCCTTCCAAGCAGTACGGATGCCTAATCGTATCAACCTATCAGTACATATGGGTCATATTTCATGTACTGATGGGACCAGTCCAGACAGTCCATGGTCCATTGGGTTATATCCTTCCATTCACAACGGATAAGGCTGATCAAATCAGCATATCAGTTATGTATGGGTCAATTATTCATGGCCTGATGGACCAGTCTGGACAGTCCTTGGTCCTTCCACGCAAGACGGTTGGCTGATCCTATCAGCCTAACAAAACGTATGGGTCATTTTGTATGTACTGATCGGACCAGTCCGGACAGTCCATGGTCCGTTAAGTTAAATCCTTCCATTCAGTACGGATAAATCAGATCATATCAGCCTATCTGTACGTATGGGTCGATTTTTAATTGTCTGATGGACCAGTCTGAACAGTCCTTGGTCCTTCCAAGAAGTAAGGATGGCTGATCGTCTCAGCCTATCAGTACGTATGGGTCATTTTGCATTTGCTGATGAGATCAGTCTGGACAGTCCATGCTCCGCTGAGTTAAATCCTTTAATTCAGTATGGATAAGGCTGATCATACCAGCCTATTAGTATGTATGGGTCGATTTTTGATGGCCTCATGGACCAGTCCGGACAGTCCTTGGTCGTTCCAAGAAATACGGCTGCTTAATCGTATCAACCTATCAGTACATATGGGTCATTTTTCATGTCTTGATGGGACAAGTCCGGACAGTCCATGGTCCATGGAGTTAAATCCTTCCATTCAGTATGAATAAGGCATATGATATCAGCCTATCAGTACGTATGAGTCGATTTTTCATGGCCTGATAGACCTGTCCGGACAGTCCTTGGTCCTTCCAGGCAGTATGGATGGCTGATCGTATCAGCCAATCAGTACGTATGGGTCATTTTCATGTATTGATGGGGCCATTCCGGAGAGTCCATGGTCGGTTGAGTTAAATCCTTCCATTCAATATGGATAAGGCTGATCATATCACCCTATCAGTACATATGGGTCGATTTTTCATGACTTATGGACCAGTCTGGACAGGCCTTGCTCCATCCAGGCAGTACGGATGGCTGACCGTTTCAGCCTATCAAAATGTATGGGTCATTTTTCAAGTACTGATGGGACCAGTCCGGACAGTCCATGGTCCGTTGAGTTAAATCCTTTCGTTCAGTGCGGATAAGGCTTATCATATCAGCTTATCAGTACATATGGGTCGACTTTTCATGGCATGATGGACCAGTGTGGACAGTCCTTGGTCCTTCCACGCAGTACATATGGCTGATCGTATCAGCCTATCAGTACATATGGGTCATTTTTCATGTATTGATGGGACCATTCCGGAGAGTCCATGGTCGGTTGAGCAAAATCCTTCCATTCAGTATGGATAAGGCTGAACTTATCAGCCTATCAGTACGTATGGGTCGATTTTTCATGGCTTATGGACCAGTCTGGACAGTCCTTGCGCCATCCAGGCAGTACGGATGGCTGACCGTATCAGCCTATTGGTACCTACGGGTCATTTTTCATGTACTGAAGGACCAGTTTGGACAGTCCGTGGTCCGTTGAGTTAAATCCTTCCATTGAGTAAGGAAAAGGCTGATCAAAGCAGCCTATCAGTATGTATGGGTCGATTTTTAATGGCCTGATGGACCCGTCTGGACAGTCCTTGGTCCTTCCGGGCAAGACGAATGGCTGATCGTATCAGCCTATCAAAACTAAGGGGTCATTTTTCATGTACTGATGGGACCATTCTGGAGAGTCCATGGTCGGTTGAGCTAAAGCCTTCCATTCAGTATGGATAAGACTGATCATATCAGCCTATCATTATGTATGGGTCAATTTTTCAAGGCCTTATGGACCAGTCTAGACTGTCCTTGGTCCTTCCATGCAGTACGGATGGCTGATAGTTTCAGCCTATCAATACGTATGGGTCATTTTTCATGTACTGATGGGACCATTCTGGAGAGTCGATGGTCGGTTGAGCTAAAGCCTTCCATTCAGTACGGATAAGGCTGATCATATCAGCCTATCAGTACATATGGGTCAATTTTTCATGGCCTGATGGACCAGTCTGGACTGTCCTTGGTCCTTCCAGGCAGTACGGATGGCTGATAGTTTCAGCCTATCAATACGTATGGGTCATTTTTCATGTACTGATGGGACCATTCTGGAGAGTCGATGGTCGGTTGAGCTAAAGCCTTCCATTCAGTACGGATAAGGCTGATCATATCAGCCTATCAGTACATATGGGTCAATTTTTCATGGCCTGATGGACCAGTCTGGACTGTCCTTAGTCCTTCCAGGCAGTACGGATGGCTGATAGTTTCAGCCTATCAGTACCTATGGGACATTTTTCATGTACTGATGGGACCAGTCCGGAGAGTCCATTGTCGGTTGAGCTAATTCCTTCCATTCAGTACGGATAAGGCTGATCATATGAGCCTATAAGTATGTATGGGTTGATTTTCATGGCCTGATGGACCAGTCTGGATAGTCCTTGGTCCTTCCTGGAAGTACGAATGGCTGATCGTATCAGTCTATCAAAACTATTGGTCATTTTGCCTGTACTGACGGGAACAGTCCGGACAGTCCATGATCTGTTGAGTTAGATACTTCCATTCAGTACAGATAAGGCTGATCATATCAGCCTATCTGTATGTATGGGTCGATTTTTGATGGCCTGATGGACCAGTCCGGACAGTCCTTGGTCCTTCCAAGCAGTACGGATGCCTAATCGTATCAACCTATCAGTACATATGGGTCAGATTTCATGTACTGATGGGACCAGTCCAGACAGTCCATGGTCCATTGGGTTATATCCTTCCATTCACAACGGATAAGGCTGATCAAATCAGCATATCAATTATGTATGGGTCAATTATTCATGGCCTGATGGACCAGTCTGGACAGTCCTTGGTCCTTCCACGCAAGACGGTTGGCTTATCCTATCAGCCTATCAAAACGTATGGGTCATTTTGTATGTACTGATCGGACCAGTCCGGACAGTCCATGGTCCGTTAAGTTAAATCCTTCCATTCAGTACGGATAAAGCAGATCATATCAGCCTATCTGTACGTATGGGTCGATTTTTAATTGTCTGATGGACCAGTCTGAACAGTCCTTGGTCCTTCCAAGAAGTAAGGATGGCTGATCGTATCAGCCTATCAGTACGTATGGGTCATTTTGCATGTGCTGATGAGACCAGTCTGGACAGTCCATGCTCCGTTGAGTTAAATCCTTTAATTCAGTATGGATAAGGCTGATCATACCAGCCTATTAGTATGTATAAGTCGATTTTTGATGGCCTCATGGACCAGTCCAGACAGTCCTTGGTCGTTCCAAGAAATACGGCTGTTTAATCGTATCAACCTATCAGTACATATGGGTCATTTTTCATGTCTTGATGGGACAAGTCCGGACAGTCCATGGTCCATGGAGTTAAATCCTTCCATTCAGTATGAATAAGGCATATGATATAAGCCTATCAGTACGTATGAGTCGATTTTTCATGGCCTGATAGACCTGTCCGGACAGTCCTTGGTCCTTCCAGGCAGTATGGATGGCTGATCGTATCAGCCAATCAGTACGTATGGGTCATTTTCATGTATTGATGGGGCCATTCCGGAGAGTCCATGGTCGGTTGAGTTAAATCCTTCCATTCAATATGGATAAGGCTGATCATATCACCCTATCAGTACATATGGGTCGATTTTTCATGACTTATGGACCAGTCTGGACAGGCCTTGCTCCATCCAGGCAGTACGGATGGCTGACCGTTTCAGCCTATTAGTACCTACGGGTCATTTTTCATTTACTGAAGGACCAGTCTGGACAGTCCATGGTCCGTTGAGTTAAATCCTTCCATTGAGTAAGGATAAGGCTGATCAAATCAGCCTATCAGTATGTATGGGTCAATTTTTAATGGCCTAATGGACCAGTTTGGACAGTCCTTGGTCCTTCCAGGCAGTACGAATGGCTGATCGTATCAGCCTATCAAAACTTATGGGTGATTTTTCATGTACCGATGGGACCATTCTGGAGAGTCCATGGTTGGTTGAGCTAAATCCTTCCATTCAGTACGGATAATGCTGATCATATGAGCCTATCAGTACGTATGGGTCGATTTTTCATGGCCTGATGGACCAGTCTGGATAGTCCTTGGTCCCTCCTAGAAGTATGGATGGCTGATTGTATCAGTCTATCAAAACTATGGGTCATTTTGCCTGTACCGATGGGACCACTACGGACAGTCCATGGTCCGTTGAGTTAAATACTTCCATTCAGTACATATAAGACTGATCATATCAGCCTATCAGTATGTTTGGGTCGATTTTTGATGGCCTGATGTACTAGTCCGAACAGTCCTTTGTCCTTTCAGGCAGTATGGATGCCTAATCGTATCAACTTATCAGTACATATGGGTCATTTTTCATGTACTGATGGGACCAGTCCAGACAGTCCATGGTCCATTGAGTTAAATCCTTCCATTCACAACAGATAAGGCTGATTAAATCAGCATATCATTATGTATGGGTCGATTATTCATGGCCTGATGGACCAGTCTGGACAGTCCTTGGTCCTTCTAGGCAAGATGGTTTGCTGATCGTATCAGCCTATCAAAACGTATGGGTCATTTAGCATGTACTGATCGGACCAGTCCGGACAGTGCATGGTCCGTTAAGTTAAATCCTCCCATTCAGTACGGATAAGGCTGATCATATTAGCCTTATGTTCGTATGGGTCGATGTTTAATTGTCTGATGGACCAGTCCGGACAGTCCTTGGTTCTTCCAAGCAGTAAGGATGGCTGATCGTATCAGCCTATCAGTACGTATGGGTCATTTTGCATGTACAAATGAGACCAGTCCGGACAGTCCATGGTCCGTTGAGTTAAATCCTTCCATTCAGTATGGATAAGGCTGATCATATCAGCCTATCAGTATGTATGGGTCGATTTTTGATGGCCTGATGGAACAGTCCGGACAGTCGTTGGTCCTTCCAAGCAGTACGGATGCCTAATCGTATCAACCTATCAGTACCTATGGGTCATTTGTCATGTAGTGATGGGACCAGTCCGGACAGTCCATGGTCCATTGAGTTAAATCCTTCCATTCAGTATGGATAAGGCTTATGATATCAGCCTATCAGTACGTATGGCTCGATTTTTCATGGCCTGATAGACCTGTCCGGACAGTCCATGGTCCTTCCAGGCAGTATGGATGGCTGATGGTATCATCCTATCAGTACGTATGGGTCATTTTTCATGTATTGATGGGACCATTCCGGAGAGTCCATGGTCGGTTGAGCTAAATCCTTCCATTCAATATGGAAAAGGCTGATCATATCAGCCTATTAGTACGTATGGGTCGATTTTTCATGGCTTATGGACCAGTCTGGACAGTCCTTGCACCATCCAGGCAGTACGGATGGCTGACCGTTTCAGCTTATTAGTACCTACGAGTCATTTTTCATGTACTGAATGACCAGTCTGGAAAGTCCATGATCCGTTGACTTAAATCCTTCCATTGAGTAAGGATAAGGCTGATAAAATCAGCCTATCAGTATGTATGGGTCGAATTTTAATGGCTTGATGGACCAGTCTAGACAGTCCTTGGTCCTTCCAGACAGTACGAATGGCTGATCGTATCAGCCTATCAAAACTTATGGGTCATTTTTCATGTACTGATGGGACCATTCTGGAGAGTCCATGGTCGGTTGAGCTAAAGCCTTCCATTCAGTACGGATAAGGCTGAACATATCAGCCTATCAGTATGTATGGGTCAATTTTTCATGGCCTGATGGACCAGTCTGGACTGTCCTTGGTCCTTCCAGGCAGTAGGGATGGCTGATAGTTTGAGCCTATCAGTACGTATGGGTCATTTTTCATGTACTGATGGGACCAGTCCGGAGAGTCCATTGTCGGTTGAGCTAAATCCTTCCATTCATTACGGATAAGGCTGATCATATCAGCCTATCTGTATGTATTGGTCGATTTTTAATTGTCTGATGGACCAGTCTGGACAGTCCTTGGTCCTTCCAAGCAGTAAGGATGGCTGATCTTATCAGCCTATCAGTACATATGTGTCATTTTGCATGTACTGATGAGACCAGTCCGGACAATCCATGGTCCGTTGAGTTAAATCCTTCCATTAAGTTTAGATAAGGCTGATCATATCAGCCTATCAGTATGTATGGGTCGATTTTTGATGGCCTGATGGACCAGTTTGGACAGTCCTTGGTCCTTCCAAGCAGTACGGATGCCTAATCGTATTAACCTATCAGTACATATGGGTCATTTTTCATGTACTGATGGGACCAGTCCAGACAGTCCATAGTCCATTGCGTTAAATCTTTCCATTCACAACGGATAAGGCTGATCAAATCAGCATATCATTATGTATGGGTCGACTATTCATGGCCTGATGGACCAGTCTGGACAGTCCTAGGTCCTTCAAGACAAGACGGTTGGCTGATCGTATCAGCCTATCAAAACGTATGGGTCATTTTGCATGTACTGATCGGACCAGTCCGGACAGTCCATGGTCCGTTAAGTTAAATCCTTCCATTCAGTACGGATAAGGCTGATCATATCAGCATATCTGTACGTATGGGTCAATTTTTAATTGTCTGATGGACCAGTCTAGACAGTCCTTGGTCCTTCCCAGCTGTAAGGATGGCTGATCGTATCAGCCTATCAGTACGTATGGGTCATTTTGCATGTACTGATGAGACCAGTCCGGATAGTCCATGGTCGGTTGAGTTAAATCCTTCCATTCAGTATGGATAAGGCTGATCATATCAGCCTATCAGTATGTATGGGTCGATTTTTGATGGCCTGATGGACCAGTCCGGACAGTTGTTGGTCCTTCCAAGCAGTACGGATGCCTAATCGTATCAACCTATCAGTACATATGGGTCATTTGTCATGTAGTGATGGGACCAGTCCGGACAGTCCATGGTCCATCGAGTTAAATTCCTTCAATTCAGTATGGATAAAGATTATGATATCAGCCTATCAGTACGTATGGGTCGATTTTTCATGGCCTGATAGACCTGTCCGGACAGTCCTTGGTCCTTCCAGGCAGTATGGATGGCTGATCGTATCAGTCTATCAATACGTATGTGGCATTTTCATGTATTGATTGGACCATTCCGGAGAGTCCATGGTCGGTTGAGCTAAATCCTTCCATTCAGTATGGATAAAGCTGATCATATCAGCCTATCATTACGTATGGGTCGATTTTTCATGGCTTATGGACCAGTCTGGACAGTCCTTGCGCCATCCAGGCAGTACGGATGGCTGACCGTTTCAGCCTATTAGTACATACGGGTCATTTTTCATGTACTGAAGGACCAGTCCGGAGAGTCCATTGTCGGTTGAGCTAAATCCTTCCATTCAGTACGGATAAGGCTGATTAGATGAGCCTATCAGTACGTATGGGTCGATTTTTAATGGCCTGATGGACCAGTCTGGATAGTCCTTGGTCCTTCCTGGAAGTACGGATGGCTGATCGTATCAGTCTATCAAAACTATTGGTCATTTTGCCTGTACTGATGGGACCAGTCCAGATAGTCCATTGTCGGTCGAGTTAAATACTTCCATTCAGTACAAATAAGGCTGATCATATCAGCCTATCAGTATGTATAGGTCGATTTTTGATGGCCTGATGGACCAGTCCGGACAGTCCTTGGTCCTTCCAGGCAGTACATATGCCTAATCGTATCAACCTATCAGTACATAAGGGTCATTTTTCATGTACTGATGGGACCAGTCCAGACAGTCCATGGTCCATTGAGTTAAATCCTTCCATTCTTAATGCATAAGGCTGATCAAATCAGCATATCATTATGTATGGGTCGATTATTCATAGCCTGATGGACCAGTCTAAACAGTCCTTGGTCCTTCCAAGCAAGACGGTTGGCTGATTGTATCAGCCTATCAAAACGTATGGGTCATTTTGCATGTACTGATCGGACCAGTCCGGACAGGCCATGGTCTGTTGAGTTAAATCCTTCCATTCAGTACGGATAAGGCTGATCATAACAGCCCATCAGTACGTATGGGCAATTTTTCATTGTCTGATGGACCAGTCTGGACAGTCCTTGGTCCTTCCAGGAAGTACGAATGGATGATCGTATCAGCCTATCAAAACTTATGGGTCATTTTTCATGTATTGATGGGACCATTCCAGACAGTCCATGGTCCGTTGAGTTAAATCCTTCCATTCCGTATGGATAAGGCTGATCATATCATCCTATCAGTATGTATGGGTCAATTTTTGATGGCCTTATGGACCAGTCCTTGGTCCTTCCTGGAAGTACGGATGGCTGACCGTTTCAGCTTATTAGTACCTACGAGTCATTTTTCATGTACTGAATGACCAGTCTGGAAAGTCCATGATCCGTTGACTTAAATCCTTCCATTGAGTAAGGATAAGGCTGATAAAATCAGCATATCAGTACGTATGAGTCGATTTTTCATGTCCTGATGGACCAGTCTGGATAGTCCTTGGTCCTTCCTGGAAGTACGGATGGCTGATCGTATCAGTCTATCAAAACTATGGGTCATTTTGCCTGTACTGATGGGACCAGTCCGGACAGTCCATGGTTTGTTGAGTTAAATACTTCCATTCAGTACAGATAAGGCTGATCATATCAGTCTATCAGTATGTATGGGTCGATTTTTGATGGCTTGATGGACCAGTCCGAACAGTCCTTGGTCCTTCCAGGCAGTACAGATGGCTAATCGTATCAACCTATCAGTACATATGGGTCATTTTTCATGTACTGATGGGACCAGTCCAGACAGTCCATGGTCCATTGAGTTAAATCCTTCCATTCACAATGCATAAGGCTGATCAAATCAGCATCATTATGTATGTGTCGATTATTCATGGCCTGATGGACCAGTCTGGACAGTCCTTGGTCCTTCCAGGCAAGACGGTTGGCTGATCGTATCAGCCTATCAAAACGTATGGGTCATTTTGCATGTACTGATCGGACCAGTCCGGACAGTCCATGGTCCGTTAAGTTAAATCCTTGCATTCAGTATGGATAAGGCTGACCATATCAGCCTATCTTTACGTATGGGTCGATTTTTAATTTTCTGATGGACCAGTCTGGACAGTCCTTGGTCCTTCCAAGCAGTAAGGATGGCTGATCGTATAAGCCTATCAGTACGTATGGGTCATTTTGCATGTACTGATGAGACCAGTCCAGACAGTCCATGGTCCGTTGAGTTAAATCCTTCCATTCAGTATGGATAAGGCTGATCATATCATCCTATCAGTATGTATGGGTCAATTTTTGATGGCCTTATGGACCAGTCCGGACAGTCCTTGGTCCTTCCAAGCAGTACGGATGCCTAATTGTATCAACCTATCAGTACATATGGGTCATTTTTCATGTACTGATGGGACCATTCCAGATAGTCCATGGTCCATTGAGTTAAATCCTTCCATAAACTATGGATAAGGCTTATGATATCAGCCTATCAGTAAGTATGGGTCGATTTTTCATGGCCTGATAGACCTGTCCGGACAGTCCTTGGTCCTTCCAGGCAATATAGATGGTTGATCGTATCAGCCTATCAGTACGTATGGGTCATTTTTCATGTATTGATGGGACAATTCCGGAGAGTCCATTCCGGAGAGTCCATGGTCAGTTGAGCTAAATCCTTCCATTCAGTATGGATAAGGATTATCATATCAGCCTATCAGTATGTATGGGTCGATTTTTCATGGCTTATGGACCAGTCTGGACAGTCCTTGCGCTATCCAAGCAGTACGGATGGCTGATCGTTTTAGCCTATTAGTACCTACGGGTCATTTTTCATGTACTGAAGGACCAGTCTGGACAGTCCATGGTCCGTTGAGTTAAATCCTTCCATTGAGTAAGGCTAAGGCTGATCAAATCAGCCTATCAGTATGTATGGGTCAATTTTTAATGGCCTGATGGACCAGTCTGGACAGTCCTTGGTCCTTCCAGGCAGTACGAATGGCTGATCGTATCAGCCTATCAAAACTTATGGGTCATTTTTCATGTACTGATGGGACCGCTCTGGAGAGTCCATGGTCGGTTGAGCTAAAGCCTTCCATACAGTACGGATAAGGCTGATCATATCAGCCTATCAGTACGTATGGGTCAATTTTCATGGCCTGATGGACCAGTCTGGACTGTCCCTGGTCCTTCCAGGCAGTACGGATGGCTGATAGTTTCAGCCTATCAGTACGTATGGGTCATTTTTCATGTACTGATGGGACCAGTCCGGAGAATCCATTGTCGGTTAAGCTAAATCCTTCCATTCAGTACAGATAAGGCTGATCATATCAGCCTACCAGTATCTATAGGTCGATTTTTGATGGCCTGATGGACCAGTCCGGACAGTCCTTGGTACTTCCAGGCAGTACGGATGCCTAATCGTATCAACCTATCAATACATATGGGTCATTTTTCATGTACTGATGGGACCAGTCCAGAGTCCATAGTCTATTGAGTTAAATCCTTCCATTCACGACGGATAAGGCTGATCAAATAAGCATATCATTATGTATGGGTCGATTATTCATAGCCTTATGGATCAGTCTAAACAGTCCTTGGTTCTTCCAGGCAAGACGGTTGGCTGATCGAAGCAGCCTATCAAAACGCATGGGGCATTTTGCATGTACTGATCGGACCAGTCTGGACAGTCCGTGGTCCGTTGAGTTAAATCCTTCCATTCAGTACGGATAAGGCTGATCATATCAGCCTATCAGTACGTATGGGTCAATTTTTCATTGTCTGATGGACCAGCCTTGACAGTCCTTGGTCCTTCCAGGCAGAACGAATGGCTGATCGTATCGGCCTATCAAAACTTATGGGTCATTTTTCATGTACTGATGGGACCATTCTGGAGAGTCCATGGTCGGTTGAGCTAAAGCCTTCCATTCAGTATGGATAAGGCTGATCATATATGCCTATCAGTACGTATGGGTCAATTTTTCATGGCCTGATGGACCAGTCTGGACTGTCCTTGGTCCTTCCAGGAAGTATGGATGCCTAATCGTATCAACCTATCAGTACATATGGGTCATTTTTCATGTACTGATGGGACCAGTCTGGACAGTCCATGGTCCGTTGAGTTAATTCCTTCCATTCTGTATGGATAAGGCTTATCATATCAGCCTATCAATACGTATGGGTCGATTTTTCATGGCCTGATAGACCAGTCTGGACAGTCCTTGGTCCTTCCAGGCAGTACGGATGGCTGATCGTATCAGCCTATCAGTACGTATGGGTCATTTTTGGTGTACTGATGGGACCATTCCGGACTGTCCATGGTCCATTTAGTTAAATCCTTCATTCAGTACGGATAAGGCTGATCATATCAACCTATTAGTATGTATGGGTCAATATTTCATATCCTGATGGACCAGTCTGGACAGTCCCTTGTCCTTCCAGGCAGTTCGTATGGCTGATCGTATCAGCCTATCAGTATGTATGGGTCATTTTTCATGTACCGATAGGATTAATTCGGCCAGTCCATGGTCCGTTGAGTTAAATCCTTCCATTCAGTACGGTTAAGGCTGATCATATCAGCCTATTCAGTTCGTATGGGTCGATTTTTCATGGCCTGATGGACCACTCTGGACAGTCCTTGGTCCATCCAGGCAGTACGGATGGCTAATCGTATTAGCCTATCAGTATGTATGGGTCATTTTTCATGTACTGATGGGACATCTCTGGACTGTCCATGGTCCGTTGAGTTAAATCTTTCCATTATGTACAGATAAGGCTGATCATATCAGCTTATCAGTACGTATGGGTAGATTTTTCATTTCCTGATGGACCAGTCTGGACAATCCTTAGTCCATCCAGGCAATACGGATGGCTGATCGTATTAGCCTATTAGTACGTATGGGTCATTTTTCATGTACTGATGGAACCAGTCTGGACAGTCCATGGTCTGTTGAGTTAAATCCTCCTATTCAGTACGGATAAGTCTGATCAAATCAGCCTATTAGTACGTATGGGTCGATCTTTCATTATCTGATGGACCAGTCTGGACAACCCTTGGTCCTTCCAAGCAGTAGAGATGGCTGATCGTATCAGCCTATCCGCACGTATGGGTAATTTTGCATGTACTGATGGGACCAGTCTGGACAGTCCATGGTCCTTTGTGTTAATCCTTCCATTAAGTACGGATAAGGCTGATCATATCAGCCTATCAGTAATGATCAGCCTATCAGTACGTATGGGTCGATTTTTGATGTCATGATAGACCAGTCCGGACAGTCCTTGGTCCTTCCAGGCAATACAGATGATTGATTGTATCGGCGTATCAGTACGGATAAGGCTGATCATATCATCCTATCAGTACATATGGGTCGATTTTTGATGGCCGGATGGACCAGTTCAGACAGTCCTTGGTCCTTGCAGGCAGTACGGATGCCTGATCGTATCAGCGTATCAGTACGTGTGGGTCATTTTTTCATGTACTAATGGGACCATTCTGGAGAGTCCATGGTCGGTTGAGCTAAATCCTTCCATTCAGTATGGATAAGTCTGATCATATAAGCCTATCAGTACGTATGGATCGATTTTTCATGGCTTATGGATAAGTCTGGACAGTCCTTGGTCCTTCCAGGCATTACGGATTGTTAATCGTAACATCCTATCAATGCGTATGGGTCATTTTGCATGTACTGATGGGACCAGTCCGGACAGTCGATGGTCTGTTGAGTTAAATACTTCCATTTAATACGGAGATAGGCTGATCATATCAGCCTATCAGTACGTATGGGTCAATTTTTGATGGCCTGATGAACCAGTCCGGACAGTCCTTGGTCTTTCCAGGCAGTACGGATGCCTGATCGTATCAGCGTATCAATAAGTATGGGTCATTTTTTCATGTACTAATGGGACCATTCCGGAGAGTCAATGGTCGGTTGAGCTAAATCCTTCCATTCGGTGTGGATAAGTCTGATCATATAAGCCTATCAGTACGTATGGATCGATTTTTCATGGCTTTTGGACAAGTCCAGACAGTCCTTGGTCCTTCCAGGCAGTACGGATGCCTGATCGTATCAGCGTATCAGTACGTATGGGTCATTTTTTCATGTACTAATGGGACCATTCCGGAGAGTCAATGGTCGGTTGAGCTAAATCCTTCCATTCGGTGTGGATAAGTCTGATCATATAAGCCTATCAGTACGTATGGATCGATTTTTCATGGCTTTTGGACAAGTCCAGACAGTCCTTGGTCCTTCCAGGCAGTACGGATGCCTGATCGTATCAGCGTATCAGTACGTATGGGTCATTTTTTCATGTACTAATGGGACCATTTCGGAGAGTCCATGGTCGGTTGAGCTAAATCCTTCCATTCAGTATGGATAAGTCTGATCATATATAAGACTATCAGTACGTATGGATCGATTTTTCATGGCTTATGGACAAGTCTGGACAGTCCTTGGTCCTTCGTGGCAGTACGGATTGCTGATCGTATCAGCCTAACAATGTGTATGGGTCATTTTGCATGTAGTGATGAGACCAGTCCGGACAGTCCATGGTCCGTTGAATTAAATACTTCCAATCAATACGGATAAGGCTGATCATATCAGCCTATCAGTACGTATGGGTCCATTTTTGATGGCCTGATGGACCAGTCCGGACAGTCCTTGGTCCTTCAAAGCAGTCCAGATGCCTAATCTTATCAGCCTATCAGTACGTATACTGATGGGTCATTTTTCATGTACTGATTGGACCAGTCCAGACAGTCCATGGTCTGTTGAGTTAAATCCTTCCATTCACGACGGATACGTTGATCCAATCAGCATATCATTATGTATGGGTCGCTTATTCATGGCCTGATGGACCAATCTAGACAGTCCTTGGTCCTTCAAGGCAAGACGGTTGGCTGAGCGTATCAGGCTATCAAAACGTATGAGTCATTTTTCTTGTGCTGATGAGACCAGTCTGAACAGTCATGGTCCGTTGAGTTAAATATTTCCATTCAGTACAGAAAAGGCTGATCATATCAGTACGTATTTGTCGATTTTTCATGGCATGAATGACCAGTCTGGATAGTCATTGGTCCCCTACAAGAAAACATTTATATCCAGACTACAATATCAGTCTCTATATAGTCACTAAAAGACGTTTTAAGACTGAATAGCGACTGATCAAGATAGTCATAAATCGTAGCGTCGCAAATGGAAGTAGTCGTAATTGAGTCGTTAAGTTACGACTGATTAACGACTGCATAGCGAGTACAAGACACCGTCTCAAATCGGTCGCAATTTAGTTACTAAATTGGACGACTGAACTGCGACTGTTTTACGTCTGAGTTGCCACTAATAGTCAGTCGTTATTTGTTGTGTTGCTATGTTGTAAGCAGTCGCTATGTAGTTGCAACATTTTTTTGACTGATTAGGGACTAATCACTTATGTGTAGTCATTAATCAGTTGCAAAATGTAATTGCATAACATTCTAAACAGTTGTAATTTTGTCTTAATATAGTGACTACGTAGGGACTGATTTATTATGCGCAGTCGCTATAGAGTGGCCAAAGGTTATTGTATAACGTTCTAAGGTAGTCGTAATATGGTCTTAATATAGCGACTGATTAGTGACTACGCTTAATTAAACAATCACTAAGCAGTTGCTAAATGTTGTTATTTAAGTAACCAACATACGACTGTCATATATAATTATACAATTATACAATTTAATTTTTTCAATTTATTTTATATGATGTTGATTGTAATAAAAAGTCTACCCTAATACAAGAAATCAAAACTTAAATATAAAACTACAAAATATTTATAAAAGATTAATTGTTTAGGTTACAAAATAAACTCATATTCTTATCAGTTAACAAAACACAAAATACATAAGTTTTAAGACAAGAACATGATGTAGAAATTACATAACAAGAAGTCATCATGAGGAAGAATTAGCAGCCAAGAACTCATTGTACCTAGGATCAGTTGCAGCCAGAAACTTTCCCACAAAAGAGAGCTCGTTGATCTTTTTTGCTTGCTCTGCATTACAAGCAGCCTGCTCCTCTATTTTGCGGTGAGCGTCGTCAAGCTGTTTCTTCAGATCGAGGAATGCAGAAGATGAGCATTCAGTGAACTTCCGCTTCCCATTGACAAGAGTTTGTTGGAGGCTTCCAATTCCATAGTGCTGTCCTCTTTCATTTGTGAAAGTAGACTACAAAAAAAAGTATAATAGTTAGACTACAAACAAGATAAAAATAACTTAGAAAAAACTAAACCAAAAAACGAACAAAGCAATTTACCAGTAGGAATACTTCGTTATCCTCGTCTAGGGAGAGCTGTGGCACATTGGAAGCACCATCTGATCCTAGTGAGTTTTCACTCTCAAGGGCAGTCAACTTTGCTTCTTTATTCTCCTCATATGCCTCTACAACCTGCTGGGCTTTCTTATCAACAAAGGTCCCGTCTTTTGTTGTATGTGTCTTCACGAAAACTTCACCAAGAGTAACCGGTCGACCCAATTCCTCAATCTGAAATTGTATACAATTCCTAAACGTTAATGAAACAAATAAATGGGAAAATTATATGAATGGAGCTAAATAAAACTTACCATTTCATGCTCGATTTGTTGGAAAGACTTCTGGCCAGAGTTGTGCTTGTGAGGACCAAGTCCTTTACGGTCAGACATCCGAGCCGCTGATGTTGCCTCACTCTTCTCTATGGCATCAGCAGTGTCCCAATGGTCTGTCATCTTTTTCCACAGTGTATCGTGAATCCAGATTGGTTTCTTTCGAGAAGTCCTGCAAGTGCTAACCATACCCTTCATACGTCGCTGACATATCTCCTCAAACTTCTCCTGAACGACACCAGTGTGTGCCTGATCCCAATTGTGTGTTTTCTGCAAAAGAAGCAAGATGAAGGTTATAAATCAAAGTAGAATTACTACAAAAATTTAAATTTTCTCTAGAGAATTATATATTTAACTACTGCAATTCTAGATAGGGATTATAAGAAAAGACTTACCGCAAATTCTAAAAAAAATTTCTCTTGTCTGCTCCTAGGCACAACAGTCCAACTGTAAAAAGCATCATCGAACTTGTTTGTAAAGATCTTTGTGATCTTCCGGGTCAGTTTTCCCTTGTCACGACCAAACCTCAAAAAACAGAAACAATATCATTCATAAATTAACTTAATGAACCAAAAAACAGGAACAATAAACATTTATTAAAAAAAAAAACAGGGACATTCACAACAATTCAATTACTAAACTAGTAAACGAAGCAAGTACATCAATATAACCATGTTTACACTCAGGTTTTGTAGTTTTCAAAACACAAAAACACCTACATCAGTAGACCATCAGAAAGTAAACATCTTTCTTTAAATATGTACATACATCAAAAAAAAAACAGGGACATTCACAACAAGTCAATTACTAAACTAGTAAACAAAGCAATATATCCATATTAATATAAACTACTAAACAAAGCAATATATCCATGTTAATATAAACAAGTAAACAAAGCAAGTAAACAAAGCAAATACATGGGTTTCTAAGCGACACATCTAAGCAAAGCCCAAGTCAATTTTCAATTTAAAAAGAAACCATCTTAGCAGATATAGTAGAAACCAGTGACATTCTTTTCAATTTAAAAA
>MU106038.1:76987-92215 GCA_012274485.2 Sinapis alba
CCAGTATTAGATTGGAGTTAGTCCAATGGTTAAGTAGAGAATATTCCGCTGTGCATAAATTGAAAGGGTCTAAGCTAGGGAATGACTAAGGTAGTCTTTAACTAAGAGCTAAGTAAACCTTCGCCTTAAGGGCAATCTATAAAAGAAAAGGTTGAAAAATTGAGAGGTTCGGTCAGTGTGTGGACCGAGCAACGTGAGGCATCGACCGCGGCCTAGACGGCCGGGTTCGGGTCTTACATTATCCGTACTGAATGGAAGAATTTAATTCAACGGACCATGGACTGTCGAGACTAGTCCCATCAGTACATGAAAAATGACCCATACATACTGATTGGCTGATACGATCAGCCATCCGTACTGCCTGGATGGATCAAGGACTGTCCAGATTGGTTCATAAGGCCATGAAAAATCAACCCATACGTACTGATAGGATGTTATGATCAGCCTTATCCGTACTGATTGGGAGGATTTAACTCAACGAACCATGGACTGTCCAGACTGGTCCCATCAGTACATGAAAAATGACCCATACGTGCTGATAGGCTGATAGAATCAGCCATCTGTACTGCCTGGATGGACCAAAGACTGTCCAGACTGGTCCATCAGGCCATGAAAAATGACCCATATGTACTGATAGGCT
Organism: Sinapis alba; assembly: GCA_012274485.2. Classification (NCBI taxonomy): domain Eukaryota; kingdom Viridiplantae; phylum Streptophyta; class Magnoliopsida; order Brassicales; family Brassicaceae; genus Sinapis; species Sinapis alba. The sequence continues at coordinate 77,628 of MU106038.1, forward strand.
GTTATGATCAGCCTTATCCGTACTGAATGGAAGGATTTAACTCAAAGGACCATGGACTGTCCGGACTGGTCCCATCAGTACATGAAAAATGACCCATACGTACTGATAGGCTAATACGATCAGTCATCCGTGCTGCCTGGATGGACCAAGGACTGTCCAGACTGGTTCATCAGGCCATGAAAAATTGACCCATACATCCTGATAGGCTATTATGATCAGCCTTATCCGTACTGAATGGAAGGATTTAACTCAACGGACCATGGACTGTCCAGACTGGTCCCATCAATACATGAAAAACGACCCATACATATTGATAGGCTGATACGATCAGCCATCCGTACTGCCTGGATGGACAAAGGACTGTCCAGACATATCCATCAAGCCATGAAAAATTGACTCACACGTACTGATAGGCTGAAATGATCAGCCTTAACGATACTGAACGGAAGGACTTAACTCAACGGACCATGGACTGTCCAGACTAGTCCCACCTGTACATGAAAAATGACCCATACGTACTGATGACTGATCATGGAGAGGGTTGGTGCCGTGGCTTACAAGCTGAACCTACCCACCGAAATGGATGCATTCCACAATGTGTTACATGTCTCGCAGCTGAGGAAATGTCTTTCAGATCAAGACATAGTTGTCCCAGAGCTTCCATCTGACCTAGGCACGAACCTCACCTTAGAGATAAGGACGGTTCGGATTGTGGATAGGATGGAAAAAGCCATGAGGAGAAAGACCATATAGATGGTCAAGGTTGTTTGGGATTGCAATGGACAAGAACAAGTAACTTGGGAGACCGAAGCAAGGATGAGAGCGGACTTCCTAGAATGGTATGGCCAGTTTTCCATGGCGACAAGTCTAGGGTCGGATTCGAGGACGAATCCATCTCAAGTTGGGGAGACTTGTCATGTCCCTGAATCTGGATAAGGCCTACGGGCACAGCTATGGTACGAGGAGACGCACCAGTCAGGTCACATGACCTAAGGACAAGCATATCATGGCTGGAACGGATGGTTAAGGGCCTCAGTAGGCTGAGACATAACCAGAATCGAAGGAAGGCAAGGGAGGAATAGTTTGGAAAAGGTATGGATCTAGTTCAGCCAGCTAGATCAAGCTCGGGGCAGTTCGGTGCAGCTCACACTCGACCAGGTCAGCTACAGCAGCTGGACCACTAGAATAAGTCAGCTCTGGTAGCTGGACCACTAGCTCACTTAGCTGGGGCAGCTAGCAACCAGCTCACTTAGCTGGAGCAGCTAGAAACCAGCTCACTTAGCTGGGGCAGCTAGCAACCAGCTCACCTCAGCTGGGTGAAGGGTTTGGGTCTTAGCCAAGGGACCCGGCTCGGGGGCGGTTATGGTGCCGGCCTGGGTGGCCAAGGGTGGTCCGACCAGTTGGGGTCTTGGACAAGTTGGCTGAGCAGTGGACAGGACCCTGGAGCTGGCCATCGAACAGGATAAGGGAGAGAAGGGGCGGTTGGAGGCAGTTNTGGTGCCGGCCTGGGTGGCCAAGGGTGGTCCGACCAGTTGGGGTCTTGGACAAGTTGGCTGAGCAGTGGACAGGACCCTGGAGCTGGCCATCGAACAGGATAAGGGAGAGAAGGGGCGGTTGGAGGCAGTTGGGGCGAAGGGGTGCGAATGGAGCAAGTTGCACCCATTCGGCCAACAAGTCATGCCTGTTCGCCCAGGAAGTTGGGGGTCGGTTCTGGCCTTTAAATACAGACCTAGGGGTCCAGAATTGACACAATTTTCCCTAAGGAAAGCTCTGCCAAAATCGTGACAGAGAGAAAGAAAGAAAGAGAGAGAGAGAGAGATCAAGGCTTGGCTGTGTGTGTTGGTGATTGATTTCGATCAGGAGTTGGCTGGTGTAGAGTGGAGATCGATTGAGGATGGGAACCAGAGGCAAGGATAAGGATTTGGAGAGGGGCTTGAGCACTCCAGAGCGCACGCCCAAGGTGAGTGGGATGGACCGATCTATCCTGCCATGGCCGCGGCATGATGCTGTGTGGCTGTGGTTGGTTTCGTGGTTCCAGACCCATTTCTTCCCATTTTCTTATTTGATTTCCTTCCCTTCTTGTATATTCTTTATATGGATGGCGAGTTCATCCTAGTGTGTCTGGACCAAGGCTTTGGCCGGTCCAGGAACATAGTCCTTGGCCTTAGGCCAGACTGGTCTTGGTCGGGTTCTGTATGATCCGGTAGGATTCATTGAATTCCGACCATGGATTCCTCTTAGTGGGGATTTATCATGAATTATCATGGGTTTTATTAGGTTTTACCTAATTGATTCATGGATGACTCACACGTACTGATAGGCTGATATGATCAGCCTTAACCGTAATGAACGGAAGGACTTAACTCAACGGACCATAGACTGTCCAGACAGGTCCCACCTGTACATGAAAAATGACCCATACATACTGATGACTGAAACGATCAGCCATCCGTACTGCCTGGATGGACCAATGACTTTCCAGACCGGTCTATAAGGCCATGAAAAATCGACCCATACATACTGATAGGCTGTTATGATCAGCCTTTTCTGTACTGAAGGAAAGAATTTAACTCAACGGACCATGGACTGTCCAGACTGGTCCCATTAGTACATGAAAAATGACCCATACGTATTGATAAGCTTATACGATCAGCCATCCGTACTGCCTGTATGGACCAAGGACTGTCCAGACATGTCCATCAGGCCATGAAAAATTGACCCACACGTACTGATTGGCTGATATCATCAGCCTTAATCGTACTGAACAGAAGGACTTAACTCAATGGACCATTGACAGTCCGGACTGATCCCATCAGTACACCAGAAATGGCCCATACATACTGATAGGCTGATACAATCAGCCATCTGTACTGCCTGGAAGGTCCAAGGACTGTCCAGACTGGTCCATCAGGCCATGAAAACTCGACCAACACGTACTGATAGGCTGGTATGATCAGCCTTATCCGTACTGAATGGAAGGATTTAACTCAACAGACCTTGGACTGTCCAGACTGGTCCCATCAGTACGTGAAAAATGACCAATACGTACTAATACGCTGATACGATCTGTCATGTCCCTGATTCTAGATAAGGCCTTCGGGCACAGCCATGGTGCGAGGAGACGCACCAGTCAGGTCACATGACCTAAGGAAAAGCGTATCATGGCTGGAACTGATGGTTAAGTGCATCAGTAGGCTGAGACTTAACCAAAATCGAAGGAAGACAAGGAAAGATGAGTTGGATGAGTTCTAAGGCTGCCGGACAAGGCATGGGAGTAGCTCGGTACAGCTCACACAAGCCTAGGCCAGCTCCAGTAGCTGGACCACTAGCTCACTTAGCTGGGGAAGATAGCAACCAGCTCACCTCAGCTTGGTGAAGGGTTCGGGTCTTAGTCGAGGGGCTCTAGTCATGGGCGGTTATGGTGCTTGTCTTGTTGGCCAAGGGGGGTCCGACCATTTTGGGGTCTTGGACAAGTAGGCAGGGCAGTGGACAGGACCATGGGGTTTTCACTCGAACAGGATAAGGGAGAGAGAGGCGGTTGGAGGCGGTTTGGACGAAGGGGTGCGAAATGAGTAAGTTGCACCCATTCGGCCACCAAGCCATGCCTGTTCGCCCAGGCAGTTAAGGGTCGATTATTGCCTTTAAATACAGACCCTAAGGGTCCAGAATTCACACAATTTTCCCTAAGGAAATCTCTGCTAAAATCGCGACAGAGAGAAAGAAAGAAAGAGAGAGATAGAGAGATCAAGGCTTGGCTGTGTGTGTTGGAGATTGATTTCCGATCAGGAGTTGGCTTGTGTGGAGTGGAGATTGATTGAGGATGGGTACTAGAGGCAAGGATAAGGACTTGGAGAAGGGATTGATCACTCCAGAGCGCACGCCCAAGGTGACTGGGATGGACCGAACCATCCTGCCATGGCTGCGGTGTGATGCCGTGTGGGCTGTGGTCGGTTTGGTGAATCCAGACCCACTTCTTCCCATCTCCTTACTGATTAACTTCTATTAATCTATATTATTTATATGGTTGGCGTTTCAATCTTAGTGTGACTGGACCAAGGCCTTGGCCGGTCCAGGAACATAGTCCTTGGCCTTTGGCCGGACTGGTCTTGGTCGGATTCTGTATGCTCCGGTGGGATTAATTGAATTCCGACCATGTATTACTCTTAGTGGGGATTTATCATTAATTATCATGGATTTGATTAGGTTTTACCTAATTGATTTGAGGATGATCAGTTGTGGCCATTCTGGCTGATTGTGGCCGAGATCATTAGGATCGAGGCCGGTTATGTAGATTCTGATTATGGATTTTTCTTAGTTAGGATTTATTAGGAATTTTCATGAATTGTAATTAGTTTTTGGGTATTTATTTGAGTAGGTCAGATTCAGAATCAGCCATGGCGATTGTGGTTTGGTGTGGACCAAGGGTTGGACCACATTGGACCAGTCAGGCCGAGTGTTGAGTAGGTGTCCAGGATGTACTGGGTGATGTCCTGAGTATGGCCTTGTGACTTGTAAACTGAATGGATAGGTTATGGACCATAAAATAGGAGAACCGAACCATGCAATGTAGACTTGACTGATAGGGTATCGGATTGTACTTATACATATGTCTTGTGATGGTGTTGCTTTCAGGTTCAGACCAGGACCGTGGCAAGGCCAAGGAACCATGAATACCTGAGCCATGGATGGATGTGTGGGTTATGGGATAGTGTAGTTAGTATGAACACATGAACTTATGATAGCCTATTGTGCAACTGAATCTATGTATTGGATCACATGTTTTATATTAATAAAGATACAATTTCTCTTATCTGAATAGACATAGGGATCGAAATGGTTGAACCTCATATGATTGAAAATAAATTAGAGAAATATTGGACCTTAAAAGTGAACAAAAATTACATGATTAGATGGTAAGGCCGCGGGTCCTAGTTGGGTCCTGTGGACCAGGATGGGGTCTTGCAAGTTGGTATCAGAGCGGAGTGGGTTCTAGGATTGTTCTCGGTTATGGGAAATTACCACACATCGGGCTGGGTCTCATGGTAAGGTGTTAATGGATGTGTGTTAGCCTTAGTGATTGTGTGTTTGTTTATAGAAATGTTGATGGGACTAACATTGAGTGTTTGATTGGAACCCAAGGGTACAAGGAAGTCTAAAACTTCTCGAAAGGGTAAGGAAGCAGCTGGTGGGTCCGGACAAGTTGAAGCGGATGGGACTAACCCAACCCTGCTGTTGCCTTTCCAAACGGATGGGGCTAATGTGGGAGCCAGACTGCCAAATGCTCAGCTCAATCCGACCGAGGTTCGTGTGGATGGAGCTGTAACTCAGCTGGAACAGGAGATGGGGGCAGCTGATAGAGCTGATGAACAGCAGCTGAGGGAGCTGGAGGATGAGGGTGAGTCCTCACATGCTGGACGCCAGGATGGGCGTGGAGAGGCTGCGGGCAACGTGACAGCTGGGTTAGCCAACCCAGCTACTGAGCCATCCATGAAGGATGTGCTGGAGGATATGAAAGCTATGGGCAACCAGATGATAGCTCTGACCTAAGTGTTCATACCACTGGTGAACTCGTCTGTGGGTCAAGCTGGAACCATTCCAACAGCTGTTCCCTTAGCTGGTAGGCGTATGGAACAGGGGTCCGAGGTGGTTGAGATCGATCCACCCCTTAGGGCGGTTAGGAGAATGGATTACCTAAAGCTACTGGAGCACATAGCTATGATTGGCACCATACACTTTGCTGGAAGTGTTGACCCATTGGAGGCTGATGAGTGGAGGAGGAGGCTGGTCCGCAACTTCAACACAACCCGTTGCCCAGAGGATTATCAGAAGGACATAGCAGTTCACTTCTTGGAGGGCGATTCTCATAACTGGTGGTTGGCACTAGACAAGCGTACCAGTGGTACCATTGAACGTTTCTCTGACTTTGTGGTTGAGTTCAACCACAATTACTTCCCGGCTGAGGCTTGGGATCGTTTGGAGGCTAAGTTCTTGGACGTGTTCCAGGGTTGTAGGACGGTTAGAGAGTATGAGGAGGATTTCAACCGACTCAGGCGCTATGTGGGTAAGGAACTGGACGAGTTGGTTCAGGTACGTCGGTTCATAAGAGGCCTTAGGGTGGATCTCCAAACCTACTGCTCTGTCCGCACCTTCCACACTATGTCCGAGTTGATTGAGAGGATGGCCATGTTGGAAACCAACCTAGCTGAAGAAGCTAAACTGAAGATCCGGAGCCACCCGGCTGCCACTGGTGGTAATAGTGACCGGAAGAGGAAGAGCGACCAGGCTGAGGAAGGTAAATCTTCAAGTGGTAGGCCTGCGTGCCTTAAGTGTGGCAAGATGGACCACTCAGCTCGTGACTGTCCCAGGCAGGAGCAAGGAGCTGGTGGTGACACCAGGACTTGCCACTACTGGGGTAGGAAAGGACATCTCCGCAAGGACTGTCCTAAGTTGTCATCCGAACCTAGCAAGAGCCAAGAAGAGGCTAGCCGACCGGATCATAACCGTGGACAGACCTCAGCACCCCGTGTATATGAGCTGCAAAAGATGAGGACAAGGCTGGACCATTCCAAGCGATCACTGGTAATTATCTGATCTTGTTCTTTTCAATTCAGTAGAATTGCATGGTATGGAACTTAGAATGGCTAGGTACTTAGATTGGGTCATGTGTAGGGACCCTAAGTATTAGTGGTGTGGAAACACACGTACTTTTCGATACTGGAGCTACACATAGCTTAGTGATTCCAGGGATGCTCGGAAAGGGGTTGTTCCAGTTGGGAACATGGGATTGTCCTAAGGTAGTGAACGCGGCCGGAGGGCAAGTTATGAGTTCATTAGGGGTGATTCAGGACGTCCCATTGGTGATCCAAGACAGGGCCATGCCTGTGGATCTTGTGGTAGTCCACCTAAAGATTCACGAGGTGATATTAGGTATGGACTGGCTTGGAAAGAATCAGGCCACTCTTGACTGTCACCGGGGGCGTGTGCAGTTTGAGAGTGGGTGTGGATCCCTGATCAGGTTCCAAGGTATACGTCCATCCTCTGGATGCTTGGTGGTGTCAGCAATCCATGTGGAGAGGATGCTTAGGAAGGGTTGTGAGGCTTATCTGGCCACAATCGCCACTAAGGAGGTCGTAGGGGGTGGTGACCCAGAGGGAATACCGCTGGTCCGCGAGTTCCATAATGTGTTTAGGTCCCTACACGGCATTCCCTCTGATAGATCAGACCCATTCATCATAGAACTGGAACCAGGGACGGCCCCATTATCCAAAAGTCCCTACAAAATGGCTCCTGCCGAGATAGCCGAGCTTAAGAAGCAACTTGAGGAGTTGCTGGACAAGTGTTTTATAAGACCTAGTGTGTCACTTTGGGGAGCATCAGTTCTTTTTGTGAAGAAGAAAGATGGTAGCTTCAGGTTATGCATTGACTATCAAGGGTTGAACCGGGGAACTGTGAAGAACAAGTACCCATTACCTCGGATAGATGAGTTGTTGGATCAACTCATGGGTGCAAAGTGGTTCTCTAAGATTGATTTGGTTCAGGGTATCACCAGATTCCTATTTAACCCATTGATATTAGGAAGACAGCATTCCGAACTAGGTACGGCAACTATGAGTTGTGGTCATGCCTTTCGGATTAACCAATGCACCAGCAGCCTTCATGAAGATGTTGAATGGCATCTTCCGTGAATTCTTGGATGAATTTGTAATCATCTTCATAGATGACATATTAGTATATTCCAAGAGCAATGAAGACCATGAAAGGCATCTACGGGCTGTGCTGGGACGGTTGAGGGAACAACAACTCTTTGCCAAGTTGAGCAAGTTTTTGGCAAAGTAGTGTTGGATTCCTTGGACACATTGTGTCAGACCAGGGCGTCTCAGTTGACTCTGATAAGATTAAGGCCATACAAGGATGGCCACGGCCTAATAATGCAACAGAGGTCAGGAGTTTCTTAGGTCTGGCCGGATACTACAGGAAGTTTGTCAAGGGGTTTGCCAGCTTGGCTCAACCCATGACACAACTAACCGGTAAGGATGTGAAGTTTGTATGGTCTGAGGAGTGTGAGAAGTGTTTCTCCGCCTTGAAGGATATGTTGACAGGTGCACCTATCCTAGTGCTGCTAGAGGTTGACCAACCATATGTGGTATACACGGATGCATCCATCACTGGATTGGGATGTGTGTTGACTCAACACTGTAAGGTCATTGCCTACGCCTCTAGGTAATTGAGGAAGCATGAGGGGAACTACCCAACCCACGACCTGGAGATGGCCGCGGTGGTGTTTGCCCTCAAGATATAGCGATCATACTCGTATGGTGCCAAGATTCAGATCTTAACCAACCACAAGAGCATCATGTATATATTCACTCAACCTGAGTTGAACTTGAGACAAAGAAGGTGGATGGAGTTTGTGGCCGATTATGATCTTGAGATTGCTTACCATCCGTGTAAGGCAAACCTAGTGGCGGATGCTTTGAGTAGAAGGAAAGCTGAAGTACCAGCTGAGAAGGAGGCTGATGTACTGGAAAGTATGATCCAGACATTGCACCTGAACACATTGGCCAGCGAGGATGATCCCTTGGGTTTGGAGGCAGTGAACCAGGCTGATCTTCTTTCCAGGATTAAACAAGCACAAGGCTTGGATGAGAACCTTCAGAAGGTTGCTCTGAATGATAAGACGTAGTACCAGGTTGCACAAGATGGAACAATCTTGGTCCATGGGAGGATCAGTGTTCCAAATGTAAGGGGACTTAAGGAGGAGATTATGGGCCAGTCTCATAAGTCTAAGTTCTCTGTGCATCCTGGACTGAACAAGATGTACAAGGACATCAAGAGGTATTACCATTGGGTCCGCATGAAGACTGATGTGGCTGAATGGGTGGCTAAGTTTCCTACTTGCCAACTCGTCAAGGCAAAGCATCAAGTACCCAGTGGGTTACTTCAAAATCTACCTATTCCAGAATGGAAGTGGGATCATATCACCATGGATTTTGTGTCTGGTTTTCCCACGACCAGGAACAGGAAGGATTCTGTATGGGTAGTGGTGGACCGTTTAACCAAGTCAGCCCATTTCATACCGATCAAGAAGAGAGATGGTGTGGAGCCTTTGGTGTGGATCTACATGGATGAGATAGTACGCCTGCATGGAGTGCCGGCCAGTATTGTTTCAGATAGAGATCCTCGGTTTGCTTCTTACTTCTAGAAGGCTTTCCAAAAGGCCTTGGGAACAAGAGTGAACATGAGTACATCTTATCATCCACAAACGGATGGTCAGTCGGAGAGAACCATCAAGACGTTGGAGGACATGCTGAGGGCATGTGTCTTGGACTGGGAAGATTCTTGGGAGAGACATCTGCCCTTGGTGGAGTTTGCTTACAAAAACAGCTATCACACTAGCATTGGGATGTCACCATATGAGGCTTTGTATGGACAACCTTGCAGGACACCATTATGCTGGACCCAAGTGGGGGAGCACAGCATGATACGACCTGAGATTGTGGAAGAGACGACAAAGAAGATCAAGTTTATAAAGGGCAAGATGAATGAGGCACACGACCACCACAAGTACTATGTAGATAGAAGAAGGAAGCATGTGGAGTTTAAGATAGGTGACATGGTCTACTTAAAGATGATTACCTTTAAGGGCTGGAAGAGGGTGTCTGGCCGAAGGAAGTTGGACCCTAGATACTTGGGTCCATTATGGATCATAGAGAAGGTTGGTGCGGTGGCTTACAAGCTGAACCTACCAAAAGAGATGGATGCATTTCACAATGTGTTCCATGTATCTCAGCTGAGGAATTGTCTTTCAGATCAAGACATAGTTATCCCTGAGATTCCATCTGATCTAGGCACGAACCTCACCTTGCAGACAAGGCCGGTTCGGATTGTGGATAGGATGGAAAAAGCTATGAAAAGGAAGACCATACAGATGGTCAAAGTTGTTTGGGATTGCAATGGACAAGAACAAGTTATTTGGGAGACAGAAGCAAGGATGAAAGGTGACTTTCGAGATTGGTATGGCCAGTTTTCCATGGAGACAAGTCTAGGGTCGGATTCGAGGACGAATCCATCTCAAGTGGGGGAGACTTGTCATGTACCTGATTCTAGATAAGTCCTTTGGGAACAGCCATGGTGCGAGGAGACGCACCAGTCAGGTCACATGACCTAAGGACAAGCGTATCATGGCTGGAATAGATAGTTAAGTGCATCAGTAGGGTGAGACTTAACCAGAATCGAAGGAAGACAAGGAAAGAAGAGTTGGACGAGTTCTAAGGCAGCAGGACAAGGAATGGAAGTAGCTGGGGAAGCTAGATCAAGCTCGGGACAGTTCGGTACAGCTCACACTAGCCTAGGTCAGATCCAGTAGCTGGACCACTAGCTCACTTAGATGGGGCATCTTGGAACCAGCTCACCTCAGCTGGGGTGAAGGGTTCGGGTCTTAGTCGAGGGGCTCGGGTCATGGGCGGTTATGGTGCTGGTCTTGTTGGCCAAGGGGGTCTGTAACACCCTCAGACCGTCCTAGGCCGGACTAACCCGGAACGACCCGGAAGTGCCACAATAATAGCTCGCCGAAGCAGATCGACCAAGAATCAAGAACAAGTCAAGACCCTCGATCAACCCATTCCGGTCTGCTATGTCCTCGAGACCATGGGCTAAGGCTTTGCAACCTGTATCATGATCATCGAGTTGTGTCGACCCGGACAAGGTCTTATATCATTCAACACACAACCACGAATATAAACATAATTTTATTAATTATAGGTGGAAAGCGTCTTATAAAACAATACATTACAAAATATCAGAGTTTGTGCGCACGGCATAGTGCCAAAAAGAAAAGAAAAATTATACATTCAATAGCTAGTCTTTGCTTATGCTTATACCACTTCAAATATACACCGGCCGCCTACCGTTCCGCTCCCCTCTAAGCTTCCCACCTAAAGGTTACCTGCATAGAAGAAGAGGGTATGAGTAATTGAAAATTACTCAGTGAGTTCCCAAAATAAATAACAACAACCCCCCCTTTAACCCACGCTTGAACAACAACTAACAAAGGTTAGTCAAACAATAAAGCGAAGAACAATATGTAATTTAACTACTAAACAAATGCATCCAGTCCCTCCACCGAGACCTAACAACACAAAAATGCAAACTAGACTCGATCCTAGACTCAATCCTAAACTCTACTATACAAACAAAAATTCGGATTTTTACACATCCAGGGATCCCTTCACACCACGGATCTCTAACTCTCCATCCTGAACACTCCCAGACCACAAACACACAAGTCACATGATCGGAAAACATCATCTCTGGGAATTGGGATTCCCCCAATCTAACCCGGGCCGCATCGTCATGCAGCTCTCGTCCATGGGCGCGAACCACTTCACGTGACAAGCCATGGAGAGTAGGTCACTCCACCACTGGAGAATTGGGCTTCCCGCAATCTAACCCCAGGGTCCACGCACATCACCGGAGAATTGGGCTTCCCCCAATCTAACCCCGAGATGGCCACATTCTAGTCTAGATGCATCACAACTCAAACCAGCATGAGCGAGATCCACCTCTAACCTCCAGGCAGCATGCATCTAGACCAGACACACAACAACACACAAAAAAATGCATGCAACTAAACTACACACCCGACAAGAGAAAGTCTCACTCAAATCCCTTGTGGTTCAACATGCTTTAATATCTAGATAATAATAAAATCTACAAAAGTAAAACAATATCTAGATACACAACAACACAATAAACACAATATGTATGCAATCGGCACACACTCTCCCCGGGCCCGGCACAAAACCGATTAACTCTTGCCCCGGGGTCTTCATGTAAGAGCCGCCAATCAAACCTCGTACCTGTATACCTAAAACACAAACACAAGTCTTTGGAAACCCACCTTGGTTGCGGCCTACGGAGACTACCCAAAACTCCTCCGGATCACTCTCCTAAAACGCTAAGCAAACAAACCAAAATAACACTCTAAAAACTTGGTTTCTCTCTCAAACTTACCTCTCTCTCTCTCTAAAGTGATTATTTCGGTTTTGGGATGAAGAAAATGGATGGGAGTGGTCTGGTATTTATAGGAAAATAGGGCTGACGATGGCTGGACATGTGAACTCTTGTGCATGAGATGTTATGGACATGTGTCCAAACCACAAACTTAACTTGCAAGCTACCTTCTTCTAGAACCTTCCCAATCTTGGCCACCAAGTTTTCCTCCCTTGCAAGCTAAGTCTCACCTTCTGGAAGCTTGCAAACTTGGGCACCAAGTTTCCTCTTGGCCAATGAGAAGACGCCACGTGTACTGCCACATAACCATTTGCGGCCTATGGGTGATCGCCACATCACTGCCATGTCATTGCCATGTCACTGCCATGTTATCAACTCCAAAAAATCTTCTCCAAATGCAAACTCTCACTTCTTGATTTACTTAGACAAAGCTCACTCCGATGGTTCCAAATCGCCGTTCTTTGATTTCTTGGTTTTTACCGATTTCGACTATCGCCCAAAACGCTTTGACCGCGACCACTACTTGACTCGCTCAACTCATGGTCAAAGTATTGACTTTTCTACTCTTGATCAGGGTCATTACAGGGTCCGACCAGTTTGGGGTCTTGGAAAAGTAGGCAGGTAAGTGGACAGGACCATGGGGCTTTCACTCGAACAGGATAAGGGAGAGAGAGGCGGTTGGACGCAGTTAGGTTGAAGGGGGGCGAATGGAGTAAGTTGCACCCATTCATCCACCAAGTCATGCCTGCTCGCCCAGGCAGTTAAGGGTTGATTCTTGCCTTTAAATACAGACCCTAGGGGTCCAGAATTCACACAATTTTCCCTAAGGAAAGCTCTGCCCAAATCACGACAAAGAGAAAGAAAGAAAGAGAGAGAGAGAGAGAGATCAAGGCTTGGCTGTGTGTGTTGGAGATTGATTTCCGATCAGGAGTTGGCTTGTGTGGAGTGGAGATCGATTGAGGATGGGTAATAGAGGAAAGGATAAGGACTTGGAGAAGGGATTGACATATGTCTTGTGATGGTGTTTCTTTCAGGATCAGACCAGGACCATGGCAAGGCTAAGGAACCATGAAGACCTGAGCCGTGGATGGATGTGTGGGTTATGAGATAGTGTAGTTAGTATGGACACATGAACTTACAATAGCCTATTGTGCAACTTAATGTATGTATTGGATCACATGTTTTATATTAATAAAGATACAATTTCTCTTATATGAATAGACATAGGGATCGAAATAGTTGAACCTCATATGATTGAAAATGACAGAGAAATATTGGACCTTAAAAGTGAACAAAGATCACATGATTAGATGGTAAGGCCGCGGGTCCTAGTTGGGTCCTTTGGACCAGGATCGGGTCTTACACTTTCAGCCATCCGTACTGCTCAGAAGGACCAAGGACTGTCCAGAGTGGTCCATAAGGCCATGAAAAATCGATCCATACATACTGATAGGATGATATGATCAGCCTTATCAGTCTTGAATGGAAGGATTTAACTCAACGGACCATCGACTGTCCAGACTTGTCACATCAGTACATGAAAAATGACCCATACGTACTGATAGGCTGATACGATCAGCCATCCATACTGCCTGGAAGGACCAAGGACTGTCTATACTGGTTAATCAGGCCATGAATAATTGACCCATACGTACTGATAGGCTGATATGATCAGCCTTAACCGTATTGAATGGAAGGGCTTAACTCAACGGACCATGGACTGTCCGGACTGGTCCCATCAGTACATGAAAAATGACCCATATGTACTGATAGGATGATCCGATCAACCATCAGTACTGCCTGGAAGGACCTAGAAATGTCCAGACTGGTCCATCAAGCCATGAAAATTTAACCCATATGTACTGATAGGCTGATATGATCAGCCTTATCCGTACTAAATGGAAGGATTTAACTCAACGGACCATTGACTGTCCAGACTGGTCCCATCAGGATTTAACTCAACGGAACAAGGACTGTCCAAACTCGTCCATCAGGCCATAAAAAATAGACCCATATGTACTGATAGGATGATATGATCAGCCTTATCCGTACTGAATGGAAAGATTTAACTCAACAGACCATGGACTCTCCAGACTGGTCCATAAGTACTGATCGACTGTCCAGTTGTGGCCCTTCTGGCTGATTGTGGCCGAGATCATTAGGATTGAGACTGGTTCTGTAGATTCTGATTATGGATTCTTTTTAGTTAGGATTTATTAGGAATTTTCATGAATTTTAATTATGTTTTTGGGGATTTATTTGAATAGGTCAGATTTGGGAATCAGCCATGGCGATTGTGGTTTGTTGTGGACAAAGGGTTGGACCACATTGGACCAGTCAGGCCGTGTGTTGAGTAGGTGTCCAGGATGTCCAGGGTGATGTCCTGAGTATGGCCGTGTGCCTTGTAAACTGAATGGATAGGTTATGGACCATAAAATAGGAGAACCGAACCATGTAATGTAGGCTTGACTGATTGGGTATCGGATTGTACTTATACATATGTCTTGTGATGGTGTTGCTTTCAGGATCAGACCAGGACCGTGGCAAGGCAATGGATGGATGTGTGGGTTATGGGA
>MU106038.1:92960-112321 GCA_012274485.2 Sinapis alba
GTCCATCAGGCCATGAAAAATCGACCCATACGTACTGATAGGATGATATGATCAGCCTTATCCGTACTGAATGGAAAGATTTAACTCAACAGACCATGGACTCTCCAGACTGGTCCATAAGTACTGATCGACTGTCCAGTTGTGGCCCTTCTGGCTGATTGTGGCCGAGATCATTAGGATTGAGACTGGTTCTGTAGATTCTGATTATGGATTCTTTTTAGTTAGGATTTATTAGGAATTTTCATGAATTTTAATTATGTTTTTGGGGATTTATTTGAATAGGTCAGATTTGGGAATCAGCCATGGCGATTGTGGTTTGTTGTGGACAAAGGGTTGGACCACATTGGACCAGTCAGGCCGTGTGTTGAGTAGGTGTCCAGGATGTCCAGGGTGATGTCCTGAGTATGGCCGTGTGCCTTGTAAACTGAATGGATAGGTTATGGACCATAAAATAGGAGAACCGAACCATGCAATGTAGGCTTGACTGATTGGGTATCGGATTGTACTTATACATATGTCTTGTGATGGTGTTGCTTTCAGGATCAGACCAGGACCGTGGCAAGGCCATGGATGGATGTGTGGGTTATGGGATAGTGTAGTTAGCATGAACACATGAACTTATGATAGCCTATTGTGCAACTGAATCTTTGTATTGGATCACATGTTTTATATTAATAAAGATACAATTTCTCTTATCTGAATAGACACATGGATCGAAATGGTTGAACCTCATATGATTGAAAATGACTTAGAGAAATATTGGACCTTAAAAATGAACAAAAATTACATGATTTGATGGTAAGGACGCGGGTCCTAGTTGGGTCCTTTGGACCAGGATCGGGTCTTACACGTTCAGCCTTCCGTACTGCCTGGACGGACCAAGCACTGTCCAGACTTGTTCATCAGGCCATGAAAAATGGACCAATACGTACTGATAGGCTGTTATGATCAGCTTTATCCGTACTGAATGGAACGATTTAACTCAACGGACCATGGACTGTCCAGACTAGTCCCATCAGTACATGAAAAACGACCCATACGTATTGATAGGCTTATACAATCAGCCATCCGTACTGCCTGGATGTACCAAGGACTGTCCAAACATGTTCATCAGACCACAAAAAATTGACACACACGTACTGATAGGCTGATATGATCAGCGCTATCCAAACTGAATGGAAGGATTTAACTCAATGGACCATGGACTGTCCGGACTGGTCCCATCAGTACATGAAAAAGGACCCATACGTACTGATAGGCTTATACCATCAGCCATCCGTACTGCCTAGAAGGACCAAGGACAGTCATGATTTTTCCATCAGACCATGAAAAATCGACCCATACGTACTGATAGGCTGATATGATCAGCCTTACCCGTACTGAACGGAAGGACTTAACTCAACGGACCATGGACTGGTCCAACCTGTACATGAAAAATGACCCATACGTACTTATGACTGATACGATCAGCCATCCGTACTTCCTAGATGGACCAAGGACTGTCCAGACTGGTCCATAATGCCATGAAAAATCTACCCATACGTACTGATAGGCTGATATGATCAGCCTTATCTATACTAAATGAAAAGATTTAACTCAACGGACCATGGACTGTCCAGACTGGTCCCATCAGTACATGAAAAATGACCCATACGTACTGATAGGCTAATACGATCAGCCATCCGTACTGCCTGGATGGACCAAGTAATGTCCAGACTGGTCCATCAGGCCATGAAAAATCGACCCACACGTGCTGATAGGCTGATATGATCAGCCTTATCCATACTGAATGGAAGGATTTAACTCAACGGACCATGGACTGTCCAGATTAGTCCCATCAGTACATTAAAAATGACCCATATGTACTGATAGGCTAAGACGATCAGCCATCCGTACTGCCTGGATGGACCAAGGACTGTCCAGACTGGTCCATAAGGCCATGAAAAATCTACCCATACGTATTGATAGGCTGATATGATCAGCCTTATCTATATTGAATGAAAAGATTTAACTCAACAGACCATGGACTGTCCAGACTTGTCCCATCAGTACATGAAAAATTACCCATACGTACTGATAGGCTGATACGATCAGCCATCCGTACTGTCTGGATGGACCAAGGACTGTCCAGACTGGTTCATCAGGCCATGAAAAATCGACCCATACGTACTGATAGGCTGTTATGATCAGCCTTTTCCGTACTGAATGGAAGGATTTAACTCAACGGACCATGGACTGTCCAGACTGGTCCGATCAATACATGAAAAACGACCCATGCGTATTGATAGGCTTATATGATCAGCCATGCGTACTGCCTAGATGGACCAAGGACTGTCCAGACTGGTCCATCAGACCATGAAAAATCACCAATACGTACTGATAAGCTGATATGATCAGCCTTATCCGTTCTGAATGGAAGTATTTAACTCAACGGACCATGGACTGTTCAGACTGGTCCCCTCAGTACAAGAAAAATGACCCATACGTACTGATAGGCTGATACGATCAGCCATCCGTACTGCCTGAATGGACCATGGACTGTCCAGACTGGTCCATCAGACCATGAAAAATCGACCCATCCGTACTGATAGGCTGATATGATCAACCTTATCCGTACTGAATGGAAGGATTTACTCAACGGACCATGGACTATCCAGACTGGTCTTACCTATAAATGAAAAATGACCCATACAAATCGATGACTGATACGATCAGCCATCCGTCTTGCTTGGATGGACCAAGGACTGTCTAGACTGGTCCATAAGGGCATGAAAAATCTAACCATACGTACTGATAGGCTGATATGATCAGCCTTATCTATACTGAATGGAAAAATTTAACTCAACGGACCATGGACTGTCCAGACTGGTCCCATCGGTACATGAAAAATGACCCATATGTACTGATAGGCTACTACGATCAGCCATCCGTACTGCCTGGAAGGACAAGGGACTTTCCAGACTGGTCCATCATGCCATGAAATATCGACCCATACGTACTGATAGGTTGATATGATCGACCTTATCCGTACTGAATGGAAGGATTTAACTAAATGGACCACAGACAGTCCGGACTGGTCCTATCAGTACACCAATAATTACCCATACTTACTGATAGGGTGATACGATCAGCCATCCGTCATGCCTGGATGGACCAAGGAACGTCCAGACTGGTCCACCAGACCATGGAAAATTGACCCATACTTATTGATAGGCTTATATGATCAGCCTTATCTGTTCCGAATGGAAGTATTTAACTCAACGGACCATGGAGTTTTCAGACTGGTCCCATCAGTACATGAAAAATGATTCGTACGTACTGATAGGCTGATACCATCAGCCATCCGTACTGCCTAGAAGGACCAAGGACAGTCCACAGTTGTCCATCAGACCATGAAAAATCGACCCATACGTACTAATAGGCTGATATGATCAGCCTTATCCGTATTGACTGGAAGGATTTAACTTAACGGACCATGGATTGTCCAGACTGGTCCCATCAGTACATGAAAAATGACCCATACATACTGATAGGCTGATACGATCAGCCATCCGTACTGCCTGAATGGACCAAGGACTGTCCAGACTGGTCCATTAGACCATGAAAAATCGACCCATACGTACTGATAGGCTGATATGATCAGCCTTATTCGTTCCGAATGGAAGTATTTTTACTAAACAGACCATGGACTGTTCAGACTGGTCCCATCAGTATATGAAAAATGACCCATACGTACTGATAGGCTGGTACGATCAGCCATCCGTACAGCCTGGAAGGACCAAGGACTGTCCATACTGGTCCATCAGGCCACGAAAAATCGACCCACACATACTGATATGCTGATATGATCAGCCTTCTCCGTACTGAATGGAATGATTTAACTCAACGGACAATGGACTGTCCAGACTGGTCCCATCTATACATGGAAAATGACTTATACATACTGATGACTGATACAATCAGCCATCCGTCTTGCTTGGATGGACCAAGGACTGTCCAGACTGGTCCATAAAGCCATGAAATATCTACCCATACATACTGATAGGATGATATGATCAGCCTTATCTATACTGAATGGAAAGATTTAACTCAACGGACCATGGCCTGTCCAGACTGGTCCCATTAGTACATGAAAATGACACATACGTACTTATAGGCTATTACGATCAGCCATCGTACTGCCAAGAAGGACAAGGGACTGTCCAAACTGGTCCATCAGGCAATGAAATATCGACCCATACGTACTGATAGGTTGATATGATCAGCCTTATCCATACTGAATGGAAGGATTTAACTAAATGGACAATGGACAATCCGGACTGGTCCCATCAGTACACCAAAAATTACCCATACGTACTGATAGGCTGATACGATCAGCCATCCGTTTTGCCTGGATGGACCAAGGACTGTCCACACTGGTCCATCAGACCATGAAAAATTGATCCATACGTACTGATAGGCTGATATGATCAGCCTTATCCATTCTGAATGGAAGTATTTAACTCAACGGACCGTACTGATAGGCTGGTACGATCAGCCATATGTACTGCCTGGAAGGACCAAGGACTGTCCATCCTGGTCCATCAGGCCACAAAAATCGACCCACACATACTGATATGCTGATATGATCAGCCTTATTCGTACTGAATGGAAGGATTTAACTCAATGGACCATGGACTGTCAAGACTAGGTCCATCAGTACGTGAAAAATGACCCATACGTACTGATAGGCTGATACCATTAGCCATCCGTACTGCCTAGAAGGACCAAGAACAGTCCTGATTTGTCCATTAGACTATGAAAAGTTGACCCATACGTACTGATAGGCTGATATGATCAGCCATATCTATATAGAATGGAAAGATTTAACTCAACGGACCATGGACTGTCCAGACTGGTCCCATCAGTACGTGAAAAATGACCCATGCGTACTGATAGGCTAATACGATCAGCCATCCGTACTGCCTAGAAGGACCAACGACTGTCCAGACTTGTCCATCGGACCATGAAAAATCGACCCATACGTTTTGATAGGCTCATATGATCAGCCTTATCCGTTCCGAATGGAAGTATTTTACTCAATGGACCATGGAGTGTTAAGACATGCCCCATCAGTACATGAAAAATGACACATATGAACTGATATGCTGGTACGATCAGCCATCCGTACTGCCTGGAAGGACCAAGGACTGTGCATACTGGTCCATCAGGCCACAAAAAATCGACCGACACATACTGATATGCTGACATGATCAGCCTTATCCGTACTGAATGGAAGGATTTAACTCAATGGACCATGGTCTGTCCAGACTGGTTCCATCAGTACGTAAAAAATGATTCGTACGTACTGATAGGCTGATACCATCAGCCATCCGTACTGCCTAGAAGGACCAAGGACAGTCCAGAGTTGTCCATCAGACCATGAAAAATTGACCCATCCGTACTGAATGGAAGGATTTAACTCAACGGACCATGGACTGTCCAGACTGGTCCCATTAGTACATGAAAAATGACCCATACATACTGATAGGCTGATACGATTTGCCATCCGTACTGCCTGAATGGACCAAGGACTGTCCAGACTGGTCCATTAGGCCATGAAAAATTGACCCACACGTACTGATACAGCCTTATCCGTACTGATTGAAAGGATTTAACTCAACGGACCATGGACTGTCCAGACTGGTCCCACCTATACATAAAAAATGACCCATACGTACTGATGACTGATACGATCAGCCATCCGTGTTGCCTGGATGGACCAAGGACTGTCCAGACTGGTCCATCAGACCATGAAAAATTGACCCATACGTACTGATAGGCCGATATGATCAGCCTTATCCGTTCTGAATGAAAGTATTTAACTCAACGGGCCGTGGACTGTTCAGACTGGTCTCATCAGTACATGAAAAATGACCCATACGTACTGATAGTTTGGTACGATCAGCCATCCGTACTGCCTGGAAGGACCAAGGACTGTCCATACTGGTCCATCAGGCCACGAAAAATGACCACACGTACTGATATGCTGTTATGATAAGCCTTATCCGTACTGAATGGAAGGATTTAACTCAACGGACCATTGACTGTCTAGACTGGTCCCATCAGTACATGAAAAATGACCCATACGTGATGATAGGCTTATACGATCAGCCATCCGTACTGCCTGGATGGACAAAGGAATGTCCAGACATGCCCATCAGGCCATGAAAATCGACCCGTACGTAATAAAAGGCTGATATGGTCAGCCTTATCCATATTGACTGGAAGGATTTAACTCAACGGACCATGGACTGCTCAGACTGGTCCCATCAGTACATGAAAAATGACCCATACGTACTGATAGGCTGGTACAATCAGCCATACGTACTGATAGGCTGGTACGATCACCCATCCGTACTGCTTAGAAGGACCAAGGACTGTCCATACTGGTCTATCAGGCCACGAAAAATCACCAACACGTACTGATATGCTGATATGATCAGCCTTATCCGTATTGAATGGAAGGATTTAACTCAACGAACCATGGACTGTCCAGACTGGTCCCATCAGTACATGAAAAATGACCCATACATACTGATAGGCTGGTACGATCAGCCATCTGTACTGCCTGGAAGGACCAAGGACTGTTCATATTGGTCCATCAGGCCACGAAAAATTGACCCACACGTACTGATATGCTGATATGATCAGCCTTATCCGTACTGAATGGAAGGATTTAACTCAACGGACAATGGACTGTCCAGAGTGGTCCCACCTATACAAGAAAAATGACCCATACATACTGATGAGTGATAAGATCAGCCATCCGTCTTGCCTGAATGGACCAAGGACTGTCCAGATTGGTCCATATGGCCATGATAAATCTACCCATACGTACTGATAGGCTGATACCATTAGCCATCCGTACTGCCTAGAAGGACCAAGAACAGTCCTGATTTGTCCATCAGACTATGAAAAATTGACCCATACGTGCTGATAGAGGCCTATATGATCAGCCATATCTATACAGAATGGAAAGATTTAACTCAACGGACCATGGACTGTCCAGACTGGTCCCATCAGTACGTGAAAAATGACCCATGCGTACTGATAGGCTAATACGATCAGCCATCCGTACTGCCTAGAAGGACCAACGACTGTCCAGACTTGTCCATCAGACCATGAAAAATCGACCCATACGTTTTGATAGGCTGATATGATCAGCCTTATCCGTTCCGAATGGAAGTATTTTACTCAATGGACCACGGAGTGTTAAGACATGCCCCGTCAGTACATGAAAAATGACACATATGTACTAATATGCTGGTACGATCAGCCATCCGTACTGCCTGGAAGGACCAAGGACTGTGCATACTAGTCCATCAGGCCACAAAAAATCGACCGACACATACTGATATCCTGACATGATTAGCCTTATCCGTACTGAATGGAAATATTTAACTCAATGGACCATGGACTGTCCAGACTGGTTCCATCAGTACGTGAAAAATTATTCGTACGTACTGATAGGCTGATACCATCAGCCATCCGTACTGCCTAGAAGGACCAAGGACAGTCCAGAGTTGTCCATCAGACCATGAAAAATCGACCCATACGTACTAATAGTCTGATATGATCAGCCTTATCCGTACTGACTGGAAGGATTTAACTCAACGGACCATGGACTGTCCAGACTGGTCCCATTAGTACATGAAAAATGACATATACATACTGATAGGCTGATACGATTTGCCATCCGTACTGCCTGAATGGACCAAGGACTGTCCAGACTGGTCCATTAGGCCATGAAAAATTGACCCACACGTACTGATACAGCCTTATCCGTACTGATTGAAAGCATTTAACTCAACGGACCATGGACTGTCCAGACTGGTCCCACCTATACATAAAAAATGACCCATACGTACTGATGATTGATACGATCAGCCATCCGTGTTGCCTGGATGGACCAAGGACTGTCCAGACTGGTCCATCAGACCATGAAAAATCGACCCATACGTACTGATAGGCCGATATGATCAGCCTTATCCGTTCTGAATGAAAGTATTTAACTCAACGGACCATGGACTGTTCAGACTGGTCCCATCAGTACATGAAAAATGACTCATACGTACTGATAGTCTGGTACGATGAGCCATCCGTACTGCCTGGAAGGACCAAGGACTGTCCATACTGGTCCATCAGGCCACAAAAAATGACCCACACATACTGATATGCTGTTATGATCAGCCTTATCCGTACTGAATGGAAGGATTTAACTCAACGGACCATTGACTGTCCAGACTGGTCCCATCAGTACATGAAAAATGACCCATACGTGATGATAGGCTTATACGATCAGCCATCCGTACTGCCTGGATGGACCAAGGAATGTCCAGACATGTCCATCAGGCCATGAAAATCGACCCGTACGTAATAAAAGGCTGATATGGTCAGCCTTATCCATATTGACTGGAAGGATTTAACTCAACGGACCATGGACTGTTCAGACTGGTCCCATCAGTACATGAAAAATGACCTATACGTACTGATAGGCTGGTACGATCAGCCATACGTACTGATAGGCTGGTACGGTCACCTATCCGTACTGCCTAGAAGGACCAAGGACTGTCCATACTGGTCCATCAGGCCACGAAAAATGACCAACACGTACTGATATGCTGATATGATCAGCCTTATCCGTATTGAATGGAAGGATTTAACTCAACGAACCATGGACTGTCCAGACTGGTCCCATCAGTACATGAAAAATGACCCATACATACTGATAGGCTGGTACGATCAGCCATTTGTACTGCCTGGAAGGACAAGGACTGTTCATATTGGTCCTTCATGCCATGAAAAATTGACCCACACGTACTGATATGCTGATATTATCAGCCTTATCCGTACTGAATGGAAGGATTTAACTCAACGGACAATGGACTGTCCAGAGTGGTCCCACCTATACAAGAAAAATGACCCATACATACTGATGAGTGATAAGATCAGCCATCCGTCTTGCCTGAATGGACCAAGGACTGTCCAGATTGGTCCATATGGCCATGATAAATCTACCCATACGTACTGATAGGCTGATACCATTAGCCATCCGTACTGCCTAGAAGGACCAAGAACAGTCCTGATTTGTCCATCAGACTATGAAAAATTGACCCATACGTACTGATAGGCTGATATGATCAGGCATATCTATACATAATGGAAAGATTTAACTCAACGGACCATGGACTGTCCAGACTGGTCCCATCAGTACGTGAAAAAGGACCCATGCGTACTGATAGGCTAATACGATCAGCCATCCGTACTGCCTAGAAGGACCAACGACTGTCCAGACTTGTCCATCAGACCATGAAAAATTGATCCATACGTTTTGATAGGCTGATATGATCAGCCTTATCCGTTCCGAATGGAAGTATTTTACTCAATGGACCATGGAGTGTTAAGACATGCCCCATCAGTACATGAAAAATGACACATATGTACTGATATGCTGGTACGATCAGCCATCCGTACTGCCTGGAAGGACCAAGGACTGTGCATACTGGTCCATCAGGCCACAAAAAATCGACCGACACATACTGATATGCTGACATGATCAGCCTTATCCGTACTGAATGGAAAGATTTAACTCAATGGACCATGGACTGTCCAGACTGGTTCCATCAGTACGTGAAAAATGATTCGTACGTACTGATAGGCTCATACCATCAGCCATCCGTACTGCCTAGAAGGACCAAGGACAGTCCAGAGTTGTCCATCAGACCATGAAAAATCGACCCATACGTACTAATAGTGTGATATGATCAGCCTTATCCGTACTGACTGGAAGGATCTAACTCAACGGACCATGGACTGTCCAGACTGGTCCCATTAGTACATGAAAAATGACCCATACATACTGATAGGCTGATACAATTTGCCATCCGTACTGCCTGAATGGACCAAGGACTGTCCTGACTGGTCCATTAGGCCATGAAAAATTGACCCACACGTACTGATACAGCCTTATCCGTACTGATTGAAAGGATTTAACTCAATGGACCATGGACTGTCCAGACTGGTCCCACCTATACATAAAAAATGACCCATACGTACTGATGATTGATACGATCAGCCATCCGTGTTGCCTGGATGGACCAAGGACTGTCCAGACTGGTCCATCAGACCATGAAAAATCGACCCATACGTACTGATAGGCCGATATGATCAGCCTTATCCGTTCTGAATGAAAGTATTTAACTCAACGGACCATGGACTGTTCAGACTGGTCCCATCAGTACATGAAAAATGACTCATACGTACTGATAGTCTGGTACGATGAGCCATCCGTACTGCCTGGAAGGACCAAGGACTGTCCATACTGGTCCATCAGGCCACGAAAAATGACCCACACGTACTGATATGCTGATATGATCAGCCTTATCCGTACTGAATGGAAGGATTTAACTCAACTGACCATGGACTGTCCAGTCTGGTCCCATCAGTACATGCAAAATGACCCATACATTATGATAGGCTGATACGATCAGCCATCTGTACTGCCTGGATGGACCAAGGACTGTCCAGACTGGTCCATCAGGCCATGAATAATTGACCCGTACGTAATAAAAGGCTGATATGGTCAGCCTTATCCATATTGACTGGAAGGATTTAACTCAACGGACCATGGACTGTTCAGACTGGTCCCATCAGTACATGAAAAATGACCCATACG
This sequence comes from Sinapis alba, assembly GCA_012274485.2. Lineage (NCBI taxonomy): Eukaryota > Viridiplantae > Streptophyta > Magnoliopsida > Brassicales > Brassicaceae > Sinapis > Sinapis alba. The sequence continues at coordinate 103,678 of MU106038.1, forward strand.
TACTGATAGGTTGGTACGATCAGCCATACATACTGATAGGCTGGTACGATCAGCCATACGTACTGATAGGCTGGTACGATCACCCATCCGTACTGCCTAGAAGGACCAAGGACTGTCCATACTGGTCCATCAGGCCACGAAAAATGACCAACACGTTCTGATATGCTGATATGATCAGCCTTATCTGTATTGAATGGAAGGATTTAACTCAACGAACCATGGACTGTCCAGACTGGTCAGATCAGTACATGAAAAATGACCCATACATACGGATAGGCTGGTATGATCAGCCATCTGTACTGCCTGGAAGGACAAGGACTGTTCATATTGGTCCATCAGGCCACGAAAAATTGACCCACACGTACTGATATGCTGATATAATCAGCCTTATCCGTACTGAATGGAAGGATTTAACTCAACGGACAATGGACTGTCCAGAGTGGTCCCACCTATACAAGAAAAATGACCCATACATACTGATGAGTGATAAGATCAGCCATCCGTCTTGCCTGAATGGACCAAGGACTGTCCAGATTGGTCCATATGGCCATGATAAATCTACCCATACTTATTGATAGGATGATATGATCAGCCTTATCTATACGTAAAGGAAAGATTTAACGCAACGGACCATGGACTGTCCAGACTGGTCCCATCAGTACATGAAAAATGACCCATACTTACTGATAGGATAATACTATCATCCATCCCTACAGTCTGGAAGGACAAGGGACTGTTTAGACTGGTCCATCAGGCCATGAAATATCGACCCATACGTACAGATATGTTGTTATGATCAGCCTTATCCGTACTCAATGGAAGGAATTAACTCAATGGACCATGGACAGTCCGGACTGGTCCCATCAGTACACGAAAAATTACCCATATGTACTGATAGGCTGATACGATCAGCCATCCCTCTTGCCTGGATGGACCAAGGGCTGTCCAGACTGGTCCATCAGACCATGAAAAATCGACCCATACGTACTGATAGGCTGATATGATCAGCCTTATCCGTTCTGAATTGAAGTATTTAAATCAAAGGACCATGGAGTGTTCAGACTGGTCCCATCAGTACATGAAAATGACCCATACGTACTGATAGGCTGGTACGATCAGCCATTTGTACTGCCTGGAAAGACCAAGGACTGTCCATACTGGTCCATCAGGCCACGAAAAATCGACCCACACGTACTGATATGCTGATATGATCAGCCTGATCCGTACTGAATGGAAGGATTTAACTCAACGGACAATGGACTGTCCAGAGTGGTCCCAACTATACATGAAAAATGACCCATACATACTGATGGGCTGATATGATCAGCCTTATCTATACTGAATGGAAAGAATTAACTCAACGGACCATGGACTGTCCAGATTGGTCCCATCAGTGCATGAAAAATGACCCATTTGTACTGATAAGCTAATACGATAAGCCATCCGTATTGTCTGGAAGGACAAGGGACTTTTAAGACTGGTCCATCAGGCCATGAAATATTGTCCCATACGTACAGATAGGTTGATATGATCAGCGTTATCTGTACTCAATGGAAGGATTTAACTAAATGGACCATGGACAGTCCCGACTGTCCCATCAGTAAACGAATAATTACCCATACGTACTGATAGGCTGATACGATCAGCCATCCGTCTTGCCTGGAAGGACCAAGGACTGTCCAGACTGGTCCATCAGACAATGAAAAATTGACCCATACGAACTGATAGGCTGATATGATCAGCCTTAACCATACTGTATGGAAAGATTTAACTCCACGGACCATGGACTGTCCAGACTGGTCCCATAAGTACATGAAAAATGACCCATACGTATTGATAGGCTGACACGGTCAGCCATCCGTACTGCCTAGAAGAATCAAGGACAGTCCAGCGTTGTCCATCAGACCATGAAAAATCGACCCATACGTACTAATAGGCTGATATGATCAGCCTTATCCATACTGATTGGAAGGATTGAACTCAACAATCCATGGACTGTCCAGACTGTCCCATCAGTACATGAAAAAGGACCCATACATACTGATAGGCTGATACGATCAGCCATCCTTACTGCCTGGATGGACCAAGGACTGTCTAGACTGGTCCATCAGGCCATGAAAAATTGACCCACACGTACTGATAGGCTTATATGATCTGCCTTATCCTTACTGACTGGAAGGATTTAACTCAACAGACCATGGACTGTCCAGACTGGTCCCATCAGTACATGAAGAATGACCCATACATACTGATAGGCTGATACGATCAGCCATCCGTACTGCCTGGATGGACCAAGGACTGTCCAGACTGGTCCATCAGGCCATGAATAATTGACCAACACGTACTGATAGGCTGATATGATCAGCCTTATCCGTTCTGAGTGGAAGTATTTAACTCAACGGACCATGGACTGTTCAGACTAGTCCCCTCAGTACATGAAAAATGACCCATACATACTGATAGGCTGGTACGATCAGCCATCCGTACTGCCTGAAAGGACCAAGGACTGTCCATACTGGTCCATCAGGCCACGAAAAATCGACCCACACGTACTTATATGCTGATACAATCAGCCATCCGTACTGCCTAGAAGGACCAAGGACAGTCCAGATTTGTCCATCAGACCATGAAAAATTGACACATACGTACTGATAGGCTGATATGATCAGCCTTACCCGTACTGAATGGAAGTATTTAACTCAATGGACCATGGACTGTTCAGACTGGTCTCATCAGTACATGAAAAATGGACCCATACATACTAATAGGCTGATAAGATCAGCCATCCGTACTGCCTGGATGGACCAAGACTGTCCAGACTGGTCCATCAGGCCATGAAAAATTGACCCACACGTCCTGATAGGCTAATATGATCAGCCTTATTCGTACTGAATAAAAGGATTTAACTCAACGGAACATGGACTGTCCAGACTGGTCCCATCTATACATGAAAAATGACCCATATGTACTAATGACTGATACGATCAGCCATCCGTCTTGCCTGGATGGACCAAGGACTGTCCAGACTAGTCCATCAGACCATGAAAAATCGACCCATACATATTGATAGGCTGATATGATCAACCTTATCCGTTCCGAATGGAAGTATTTAACTAAACGGACCATGGACTGTTCAGACTGGTCCCATCAGTACATGAAAAATGACCCATACGTACTGATAGGCTGGTACGATCAGCCATCCGTACTGCCTGGAAGGACCAAGGACTGTCCATACTGGTCCATCAGGCCACGAAAAATTGACCCACACGTACTTATATGCTGATATTATCAGCCTTATCCATACTGAATGGAAGGATTTACTCAAAGGACCAAGGACTGTCCAGACTGGTCCCACCTATACATGAAAAATGACCCATACATACCGATGACTGATAAGATCCATAAGGCCATGAAAAATCTACCCATACGTGTTGATAGGCTGATATGATCAGCCTTATCTATACTGAGTTGAAAAATTTAACTCAACGGACCATGGACTGTCCAGACTGGTCCCATCAATACATGAAAAATCTACCCAGACATACTGATAGGCTGATATGATCAGCTTTATCTGTACTGAATGGAAGGATTTAATTCAACGGACAATGGACTGTCCAGACTAGTCCCACCTATCCATACATACTGATGACTGATACGATCAGCCATCCGTCTTTCTTGGATGGACCAAGGACTGTCCAGACTGGTCCATAAGGCCATGAAAAATCTACCCATATGGACTGATAGCCTGATATGATCGGCCTTATCTATACTGAATGGAAAGATTTAACTCAACGGACCATGGACTGTCCAGACTGGTCCCATCGGTACATGAAAAATGACCCATATATACTGATAGGCTACTACGATCAGCCATCCGTACTGCCTAGAAGGACAAGGGACTGTCCTGACTGGTCCATCAGGCCATGAAATATCTACCCATACGTACTGATAGCTTGATATGATCGACCTTATCCGTACTGAATGGAAGGATTTAACTAAATGGACCACGGACAGTCCGGACTGGTCCCATCAGTACACCAATAATTACCCATACGTACTGATAGGGTGATACTATCAGCCATCCGTCTTGCCTGGATGGACCAAGGAACGTCTAGACTGGTCCATCAGACCATGAAAAATTGACCCATACGTACTGATAGGCTGATATGATCAACCTTATCTGTTCTGAAGGGAAGTATTTAACTCAACGGACCATGGAGTGTTCAGACTTGACCCATCAGTACATGAAAAATGACCCATACATACTGAAAGGCTGGTACGATCAGCCATCTGTACTTCCTGGAAGGACCAAGGACTGTCCATACTGGTCTATCAGGCTACAAAAATTGACCCACACATATTGATATGCTGATATGATCAGCCTTATTCGTACTGAATGGAAGGATTTAACTCAATGGACCATGGACTGTCCAGACTGGTTCCATCAGTTCGTGAAAAATGACCCGTACGTACTGATATGCTGATACAATCAGCCATCCGTACTGCCTAGAAGGACCAAGGACAGTCCAGATTTGTCCATCAGACCATGAAAAATTGACACATACGTACTGATAGGCTGATATGATCAGCCTTACCCGTACTGAATGGAAGTATTTAACTCAATGGACCATGGACTGTTCAGACTGGTCTCATCAGTACATGAAAAATGGACCCATACATACTAATAGGCTGATAAGATCAGCCATCCGTACTGCCTGGATGGACCAAGACTGTCCAGACTGGTCCATCAGGCCATGAAAAATTGACCCACACGTACTGATAGGCTAATATGATCAGCCTTATTCGTACTGAATAAAAGGATTTAACTCAACGGAACATGGACTGTCCAGACTGGTCCCATCTATACATGAAAAATGACCCATATGTACTAATGACTGATACGATCAGCCATCCGTCTTGCCTGGATGGACCAAGGACTGTCCAGACTAGTCCATCAGACCATGAAAAATCGACCCATACGTATTGATAGGCTGATATGATCAACCTTATCCGTTCCGAATGGAAGTATTTAACTAAACGGACCATGGACTGTTCAGACTGGTCCCATCAGTACATGAAAAATGACCCATACGTACTGATAGGCTGGTACGATCAGCCATCCGTACTGCCTGGAAGGACCAAGGACTGTCCATACTGGTCCATCAGGCCACGAAAAATTGACCCACACATACTGATATGCTGATATGATCAGCCTTATCTGTACTGAATGGAAGGATTTAACTCAACGGACAATGGACTGTCCAGACTGGTCCCACCTATCCATGAAAAATGACCCATACATACTGATGACTGATACGATCAGCCATCCGTCCTTCTTGGATGGACCAAGGACTGTCCAGACTGGTCCATAAGGCCATGAAAAATCTACCCATATGTACTGATAGGCTGATATGATCGGCCTTATCTATACTGAATGGAAAGATTTAACTCAACGGACCATGGACTGTCCAGACTGGTCCCATCAGTACATGAAATATTACCCATACGTACTGATAGGCTAATACGATTAGCCATCCGTACTGCCTGGAAGGACAAAGGACTATCCAGACGGGTCCATCAGGTAATGAAATATCGACCCATACTTACTGATAGGTTGATCTGATCAGCCTTATCCGTACGGAATGGAATGATTTAACTAAATGGACCATGGACAGTTCGGACTGGTCCCATCAGTACACCAAAAACTACCCATACGTACTGATAGGCTGATACGATCAGACATCTGTCTTGCCTGGATGGACCAAGGACTGTTCACACTGGTCCATCAGACCATGAAAAATCGACCCATACGTACTAATAGGCTGATATGATCAGCCTTATCCATTCCGAAAGGAAGTATTTAACTCAACGGACCATGGAGTGTTCAGACTGGTCCCATCAAAACATGAAAAATAACCCATACGTACTGATAGGCTGGTACGATTAGCCATCTGTACTGCCTGGAAGGACCAAGGACTGTCCATACTGGTCCATCAGGCCACGAAAAATCGACCCACACGTACTGATATGCTGATATGATCAGCCTTATCCGTACTGAATGGAATGTTTTAACTCAACGGACAATGGACTGTCCAGAGTGGTCCCACCTATACATGAAAAATGACCCATACATATTGATGACTGATAAGATCAGCCATCCGTCTTGCCTGGATGGAGCAAGGACTGTCCAGACTTATCCATCAGGCCATGACATATCAACCCATACGTACTGATAGGTTGATATTATCAGCCTTATCCGTACTCAATGGAAGGATTTAACTAAATGGACCATGGACTGTCCGGACTGGTCCCATCTGTAAACGAAAAATTACCCTTACGTACTGATAGGTTGATATGATCAGCCTTAACCGTACTGAATGGAAAGATTTAACTCAACGGACCATGTACTGTCCGGACTGGTTCCATAAGTACATCAAAAATGACCCATATGTATTGACAGGCTGACAGGGTTAGCCATCCGTACTGCCTAGAAGGACCAAGGACAGTCCAGCGTTGTCCATCAGACCATGAAAAATTGACCCATACATACTAATACGCTGATATGATCTGCCTTATCCGTACCGAATGGAAGGATTTAACTCAACAAACCATGGACTGTCAAGACTGGTCCTATCAATACATGAAAAATGACCCATACATACTGATAGGCTGATACAATCAGCCATCCGTACTGCCTGTAAGGACCAAGGACTGTCTGTCATGTCCCTGAATCTGGATAAGGCCTTGGACACAGCCATGGTACGAGGAGACGTACCAGTCAGGTCATAAGACCTAAGGACAAGCGTATCATGGCTGGAATGGATGGTTAAGGGCCTCGGTAGGCTGAGACTTAACCAGGATCGAGGGAGGCAAAAGGAAGGAAGGTTGGAAGAGTTCTAAGGCAGCTGGACCAGGNTGAGATTGCTTACCATCCGGGTAAGGCAAATCTAGTGGCTGATGCCCTGAGTAGAAGAAGGGCTGAAGTATCCGCCGAGAAGGAGGCGGAGGTACTGGAAGGTATGGTCAGGTCATTACATTTAAACACTTTGGTAAGTGAGGACGAACCATTGGGTTTAGAGGCAGTGGACCAGGCCGATCTACTGACCAGGATTAGGCAAGCACAAGGCTTGGATGAGAACCTTCAGAACCTAGCTCTGAATGATAAGTCGGAGTACCAAGTTGCACAGGATGGGACCATTTTGGTCCACGGTAGGATCAGTGTTCCAAACGTGAGGACACTTAAGGAAGAGATTATGGGCCAATCCCATAAATCTAAGTTCCCTGTGCACCCTGGTTTGAACAAGATGTACAAGGACATCAAGAGGTATTACCACTGGATCCGAATGAAGACGGATGTGGCTGAATGGGTGGCTAAGTGCCCTACCTGTCAATTGGTCAAGGCCGAGCACCAAGTGCCCAGTGGGTTACTTCAGAACTTACCCATTCCAGAATGGAAGTGGGATCATATCACCATGGACTTTGTGTCTGGTTTTCCCACGACCAGGAACTGGAAGGATGCGGTCTGGGTGGTGGTGGATCGCCTAACTAGATCGCCTAACTAAATCGGCCCATTTCATACCAATCAAGAAGACTGATGGTGTGGAACCATTGGTGAGGATTTATATGGATGAAATAGTACGTTTGCATGGAGTACCGGCTAGTATTGTTTCAGACAGAGACCCTCGGTTTGCTTCTTATTTCTGGAAGGCTTTCCAAAAAGCCTTGGAAACAAGAGTGAACATGAGCACATCTTATCATCCGCAAACCGATGGTCAATCCGAGAGGACCATCCAGACACTAGAGGACATGCTTAGGGCATGTGCCCTGGATTGGGGAGAGTCTTGGGAGAAACACCTACCCTTGGTAGAGTTTGCCTACAACAATAGCTACCACACCAGCATAGGGATGTCACCCTATGAGGCTTTGTATGGGCGACCTTGCCGAACATCGTTATGCTGGACCCAAGTGGGGGAGCGCAGCATGATAGGACCGGAGATTGTGGAGGAGACCACAGAGAAGATCAAGTTCATAAGGGATAGGATGAAAGAGGCACAGGACCGCCAAAAGTCATATGCAGATAGAAGAAGGAAGCATGTGGAGTTTGGGGTTGGCGATATGGTGTACTTAAAGATGATTACCTTTAAGGGTAGGAAAAGAGTATCTGGCCGGAGGAAGCTGGATCCAAGGTACTTAGGTCCATTCCGCATCATAGAAAGGGTTGGTGCTGTGGCCTACAAACTGAACCTACCATCCGAGATGGATGCATTCCACAATATGTTCCATGTCTCTCAGCTGAGGAAATGTCTTTCATATCAAGACATAGTGATTCCAGAGCTTCCATCTGATTTGGGCACGAACCTCACCTTAGAGGTAAGGCCGGTTCGAATTGTAGATAGGATGGAAAAAGCCATGAGGAGAAAGACCATACAGATGGTCAAAGTTGTTTGGGATTGCAACGGACAAGAACAAGTGACATGGGAAACGGAAGCAAGGATGAAAACAGACTTCAAGGAGTGGTATGCTCAGTTTGCATTGGGTACAGGTTTAGGGTCAGATTCGAGGACGAATCCATCGCAAGTGGGGGAGACTTGTCATGTCCCTGAATCTGGATAAGGCCTTGGACACAGCCATGGTACGAGGAGAC
>MU106038.1:140650-170615 GCA_012274485.2 Sinapis alba
CCCATACGTACTGATAGGCTGATACGATCAGCCATCCGTACTGCCAGGATGGAACAAGGACTGTCCAGAGTGGTCTATCAGGCCATGAAATATTGACCCATACGTACTGATAGGTTGATATGATCAGCCTTATCCGTACTGAATGGAAGGATTTAATTAAATGGACCATGGACAGTCCAGACTGGTCCCATCAGTACACCAATAATTACCCATATGTACTGATAGGCTAATACGATTAGCCATCCGTATTGCCTGGATAGACCAAGGACTGTCCAGAGTGGTCTATCAGGCCATGAAAAATCGACCGATACGTACTGATAGGCTGATATGATCAGACTTAACCGTACTGAATGGAATGATTTAACTCAACGGACCATGGACTGGCCGGAATAATCCCATCAGTACATGAAAAAGGACCCATACATACTGATAGGCTGATACGATCAGCCATCCGTACTGCCTGGAAGGACAACGGACTGTACAGACTGGTCCATCAGGCCATGAAAAATCGACCCATACGTACTGATAGGCTGATATGATCAGACTTAACCATACTGAACGGAAGGACTTAAGTCAACGGACCATGGACTGTCCAGAATGGTCCCATCAGTACATGAAACATGACCCATACGTATTGATAGGCTAGAAGGACCAAGGACAGTCTAGAGTTGTCCATCAGAACATGAAAAATTGACCCATACGTATTGATAAGCTGATATGATTAGCCTTATCCGTAGTGAACGGAAGGACTTAACTCAACGGACCATGGACTGTCCAGACTGGTCCCACCTGTACATGAAAAATGACCCATACGTACTAATGACTGATATGATCAGCCATCCGTACTGCCTGGATGGACCAAGGACTATCCAGACTGGTCCATCAGGCCATGAAATATCGACCCATACGTACTGATAGGTTTATATGATCAGCCTTATACGTACTGAATAGAAGGATTTAACTAAATGGACAATGGACAGTCCGGACTTGTCCCATCAATAAAGCAAAAACGACCCGTACGTACTGATAGGCTGATACGATCAGCCAACCGTACTGCCTGGAAGGACCAATGACTGTCCAGAGTGGTCCATCAGGCCATGAAAAATCGACCCATACGTACTGATATGAATATATGATCAGCCTTATCGGTACTAAATGGAAGGATTTAAATCAACGGACCATGGACTGCCCAGACTTGTCCCATCAGTACATGAAAAATGACCCATACGTACTGATAGGCTGATACCATCAGCCATCCGTACTGCCTAGAAGGACCAAGGACAGTCTAGAGTTGTCCATCAGAACATGAAAAATCGACCCATACGTATTGATAGGCTGATATGATTAGCCTTATCCATACTGAACGGAAGGACTTAGTTCAACGGACCATGGACTGTCCAGACTGGTCCCACCTGTACATGAAAAATGACCCATACGTACTAATGACTGATATGATCAGCCATCCGTACTGCCTGGATGGACCAAGTACTATCCAGACTGGTCCATCTGGCCATGAAATATCGACCCATACGTACTGATAGGTTGATATGATCAGCCTTATACGTACTGAATGGAAGGATTTAACTAAATGGACAATGGACAGTCCGGACTGGTCCCATCAATAAAGCAAAAACGACCCATACGTACTGTCTGGAAGGACCAATGACTGTCCAAACTGGTCCATCAGGCCATGACAAATTGACCCACACGTACTGATAGGCTGATTTGATCAGCGTTATCCATACTGAATGGAAGGATTTAACTCAACAAACCATGGACTGTCCAGACTGGTCCCATCAGTACACCAAAAATGACCCATACTTACTGATAGGCTGATACAATCAGCCATCCGTACTGCCTGGAAGGACTAATGACTGTCCAGACTGATCCATCAGGCCATGAAAAATCGACCCACACCTACTGATAGGCAAATATGATCAGCATTATCCATTTTGAATGGAAGGATTTAACTCAACAGACCATGGACTGTCCGACTGGTCCCATCAATACATGAAAAATGACCAATATGTACTAATAGGCTGATACGATCAGCCATCCGTACTGCCTGGATGGACCAAGGACTATCCAGAGTTGTCCGTCAGGCCATCAAAAATCGGCCAATACGTATTGATAGGCTGATATGATCAGTGTTAACCGTACTGAATAGAAGGATTTAATTCAACATACCATGGACTGTCCGGACTGGTCCCATAAGTACACCAAAAATGACCCATACGTACTGATAGGGTGATACGATCAGCCATCCGTACTGCCTGGAAGGACCAAAGACTATCCAGATTGGTCCATCAGGCCATGAAAAATCGACCCATACGTACTGATAGGCTGAAATGATCAGCATTATCCATACTGAATGGAAGGATTTAACTCAACGGACAATGGACTGTCCAGACTGATCCCATCAGTACATGAAAAATGACCTATACGTACTAATAGGCTAATATGATCAGCCATCCGTACTGCCTAGATGGACCAAGGACTGTCTAGACTGGTCCATCAGGCCAAGAAAAATCGACCCACACTTACTGATATGCTGATATGATCAGCCTTATCTGTACTTAATGGAAGGATTTAACTCAACAGACCATGGACTGTCCAGACTGGTCCCATCAGTACATGAAATATGACCCTTACGTACTGATAAGCTGATACGATTAGCCATCCGTACTGCCTGGATGGACCAACGACTGTCCAGAGTGGTCCATCAGGCCATGAAAAGTCGACCCATACGTACTGATAGGCTTATATGATCACTGTTAACCATACTGAATGGAAGGATTTAATTCAACGGACTATGGACTGTCCGGACCGGTCCCATCAGTACATAAAAAATGACCCATACGTACTGATAGGCTGATACGATCAGCATTCCGTACTGCCTGGAAGGACCAAGGACTATCCAGACTGGTCCATCAGGCCATGAAAAATCTACCCATACGTACTGATAGGCTTATATGATCAGCCTTATTTATACATAATGAAAGATTTAACTTAACGGACCATGGACAGTCCACACTTGTCCCATCAGTATACCAAAAATGACCAATACGTACTGATAGGCTAATACGATTAGCCATCCGTACTGCCTGGATTGACCTAGGACTGTCCAGAGTGGTCTATCGGGCCATGAAAAATTGACCCATTCGTACTGATAGGCTGATATGATCAGACTTAACCGTACTGAATAGAAGGATTTAATTCAACATACCATGGACTATCCGGACAAGTCCCATCAGTACACCAAAAATGACCCATACATACTAATAGGCTGATACGATCAGCCATCCGTACTGCCTGGAAGGACCAAGGACTGTCCAGACTGGTCCATCAGGCCATGAAAAATCGACCCATAAACATTGATTGGCTGATATGATCAGCATTATCCATATTGAATGGAAGGATTTAACTCAACGGACCATGGACTATCCAGATTGGTCCCATCAGTACATGAAAATAACCCTTACGTACTGATAGGCTGATACGATTAGCCATCTGTACTGCCTGGATGGACCAACGACTGTCCAGAGTGGTCCATCAGGCCATGAAAAGTCGACCCATGCGTACTGATAGGCTGATATGAGCACTGTTAACCGTACTGAATGAAAGTATTTAATTCAATGGACCATGGACTGTCCGGACCGGTCCCATCAGTACATGAAAAATGACCTATACGTACTGATAGGCTGATACGATCAGCCATTCGTACTGCCTGCAAGGACCAAGGACTGTCCAGACTGGTCNGTATTTAATTCAATGGACCATGGACTGTCCGGACCGGTCCCATCAGTACATGAAAAATGACCTATACGTACTGATAGGCTGATACGATCAGCCATTCGTACTGCCTGCAAGGACCAAGGACTGTCCAGACTGGTCAATCAGGCCATGAAAAATCTACCCATACGTGCTGATAGGCTTATATGATCAGCCTTATCTATACATAATGGAAAGATTTAACTTAACGGACCATGGACTGTCCAGACTGGTCCCATCAGTACATGAAAAATGACCCATACGTACTGATAGGCTAATACGATTAGCCATCCTTACTGCCTGGATGGACCAAGGACTGTTCAGAGTGGTCCATCAGGCCATGAAAAATCGACCCATACGTACTGATGGGCTGATATGATCACCCTTAACCGTACTGAATGGAAGGATTTAACTCAATGGACCATGAACTGGCCGGAATAATCCCATCAGTACATGAAAAATTACCCATACATACTGATAGGCTGATACGATCATCCATCCGTACTGCCTGGAAAGACAAGGGACTGTCCAGACTGGTCCATCAGGCCATGAAATATTGACCCATACGTACTGATAGGGTTATATGATCAGCCTTATTGGTACGGAATGGAAGGATTTAACTAAATGTACCATGGACAGTCCGGACTGGTCCCATCAGTACACCAAAATGACCCATAAATACTTTTAGGCTGATATGATCAGCCCTCTGTACTCCCTGGAAGGACCAAGGACTGTCGAGACTGGTCCATCAGGCCATGAAAAATCGACCCACATGTACTGATAGGATGATATGATCAGCCTTATCCGTACTGAATGGAAGGATTTAACTCAACATACCATGGACTGTGCAGACTGGTCCTATCAGTACAGGAAAAATGACCGATACTTACTAATAGGCTGATACGATCAGCCATCCGTACTGCCTGGATGGAACAAGGACTGTCCAAAGTGGTCCTTCAGGCCATGAAAAATCGTACAGCTAGGCTTATATGATCAGTGTTAACCGTACTGAATGGAAGGATTTAATTCAACATACCATGGACTCTCCGGACTGGTCCCATCAGTACACCAAAAATGACCCATACATACTGATAGGCTGATACGATCAGCAATCCGTACTGCCTCGAAGGACCAAGGACTGTCCAGACTGGTCCATCAGGCCATGAAAAATCTACCCATACATACTGATAGGCTGATATGACCAGCCTTATCTGTACAGAATCAAAGGATTTAACTCAACGGACCATGGACTGCCAAGGCTGGTCCCAGCAGTACATGAAAAATGACCCATACGTACTAATAGGCTGATACCATCAGCCATCCGTACTGCCTAGAAGGACCAAGGACAGTCCAGAGTTGTCCATCAGACCATGAAAAACCGACCCATGCGTATTGATAGGCTGATATGATTAGCCTTATCCGTACTGAACAGAAGGAATTAACTAAACGGACCATGGACTGTCCAGATAGGTCCTACCTGTACATGAGAAATGACCCATACATACTAATGACTGATACGATCAGCCATCCGTACTGCCTGGATGGACCAAGGACTATCCAGACTGCTCCATCAGGCCATGAAATATTGACCTATACGTACTAATCGGTTGATATGATTAGCCTTATACGTACTTAATGGAAGGATTTAACTAAATGGACAATGGACAGTTCGGACTGGTCCCATCAATACAGCAAAAAAGACCCATACGTACTGATAGGCTAATACGATTAGCCATCCGTACTGCCTGGATTGACCAAGGACTGTCCAGAGTGGTCTATCAGGCCATGAAAAATTGACCCATACGTACTGGTCGGCTGATATGATCAGACTTAACCGTACTGAATAGAAGGATTTAATTCAACATACCATGGACTGTCCGGACAAGTCCCATCAGTACACCAAAATGACCTATACGTACTAATAGGCTGATACGATCAGCCATCCGTACTGCCTGGAAGGACCAAGTACTGTCCAGACTGGTCCATCAGGCCATGAAAAATCGACCCATAAACATTGATAGGCTGATATGATCAGCATTATCCATATTGAATGGAAGGATTTAACTCAACGGACCATGGACTATCCAGATTGGTCCCATCAGTACATGAAAATGACCCTTACGTACTGATAGGCTTATACGATTAGCCATCCGTACTGCCTGGATGGACCAACGACTGTCCAGAGTGGTCAATCAGGCTATGAAAAGTCGACCCATGCGTACTGATAGGCTGATATGAGCACTGTTAACCGTACTGAATGAAAGTATTTAATTCAATGGACCATGGACTGTCCGGACCGGTCCCATCAGTACATGAAAAATGACCTATACGTACTGATAGGCTGATACGATCAGCCATTCGTACTGCCTGCAAGGACCAAGGACTGTCCAGACTGGTCAATCAGGCCATGAAAAATCTACCCATACGTGCTGATAGGCTTATATGATCAGCCTTATCTATACATAATGGAAATATTTAACTTAACGGACCATGGACTCTCCAGACTGGTCCCATCAGTACATGAAAAATGACCCATATGTACTGATAGGCTAATACGATTAGCCATCCTTACTGCCTGGATGGACCATGGACTGTTCAGAGTGGTCCATCAGGCCATGAAAAATCGACCCATACGTACTGATGGGCTGATATGATCACCCTTAACCGTACTGAATGGAAGGATTTAACTCAACGGACCATGAACTGGCCGGAATAATCCCATCAGTACAAGAAAAATTACCCATACATACTGATAGGCTGATACGATCATCCATCCGTACTGAATGGAAGGATTTAATTAAATGGACCATGGACAGTCCTGACTGGTCCCATCAGTACACCAATAATGACCCATATGTACTGATAGGCTAATAAGATTAGCCATCCATATTGCCTGGATGGACCAAGGACTGTCCGGAGTTATCTATCTGACCATGAAAAATCGACTCATACGTATTGATAGGCTGATGTGATCAGACTTAACCGTACTGAATGGAACGATTTAACTCAACGGACCATGGACTGGCCGGAATAATCCCATCAGTACATGAAAAAGGACCCATACATACTGATAGGCTGATACGATCAACCATCCGTACTGCCTGGAAGGACAAGGGACTGTACAGACTGGTCCATCAGGCCATGAAAAATCAAACCATACGTACTGATAGGCTGATATGATAAGCCTTAACCATACTGAATGGTAGGACTTAACTCAACGGACCATGGACTGTCCAGACTGGTCCCATCAGTACATGAAAAATGACCCATACGTATTGATGACTGATACGATCAGCAATCCGTACTGCATGGATGGACCAAGGACTGTCTAGACTGGTCCATAAGGCCATGAAAAATCTATCCATACATACTGATAGCCTAATCATCCTTACCTATACTGAATGGAAAGATTTAACTCAATGGACCATGGACTGTCCAGACTCATCCCATCAGTACATGAAAAATGACCCATATGTACTAATAGGCTAATATGATCAGCCATCCGTACTGCCTGGATGGACCAAGGACTGTCCAGACTGGTCCATCAGGCCATGAAAAATAGACCCATATGTACTGATAGGTTGATATGATCAACCTTATCCGTACTGAATGAAAGGATTTAACTAATGGACCATGGACTGTCCTGACTGGTCCCATCAGTAGACCAAAAAGGACCCATACGTACTTTTAGGCTGATACGATCAGCCATCGGTACGCCTGGAAGGACCAAGTACTGTCCAGACTGGTCAATCAGCCATGAAAAGTCGACCCATACGTACTGATAGGCTGATATGATCAGCCTTAACCGTACTGAATGCAAGGATTTAACTCAACGGACCATGGACTGGCCAGAATAATCCCATCAGTACATGAAAAATGACTCATACATACTGATAGGCTGATACGATCACCCATCTGTACTGCCTGGAAGGACAAGGGACTGTCCAAACTGGTCCATTAGGCCATGTAATATCGAGCCATACGTACTGATAGGTTGAATAGATCAGCCTTATCCATACTGAATGGCAGGATTTAACTAAATGAACAATGGACAGTCCGGACTGGTCCCATCAGTGCACCGAAAATGACCCATACGTACTGATAGGCTGATACGATCAGCCATCCGTACTGCCTAGAAGGACCAAGGACAGTCTAGAGTTGTCCATCAGAACATGAAAAATCGACCCATACGTATTGATAGGCTGATATGATTAGCCTTATCCGTACTGAATAGAAGGACTTAACTCAACGGACCATGGACTGTCATGACTGATCCCACATTTACATGAAAAATGACCCATACGTACTAATGACTAATATGATCAGCCATCCGTTCTGCCTGGATGGACCAAGGACTATCCAGAATGGTCCATCAGTCCATGAAATATCAACCCATACGTACTGATAGGTTGATATGATCAGCCTTATATGTACTGAATGGAAGGATTTAACTATATGGTCAATGGACAGTCCGGACTGGTCCCATCAATACAGAAAAAAAATACCCATACGTTCTGATAAGCTGATACGATCAGCCATCCGTACTGCCTGGAAGGACCAATGACTGTCCAAACTGGTCCATCAGGCCATGAAAAATTGACTCACACGTACTGATAGGCTGATATGATCAGCCTTATCCATACTGAATGGAAGGATTTAACTCAACAAACCATGGACTGTCCAGACTGGTCCCATCAGTACATGAAAAATGACCAATACATACTAATAGGCTGATACGATCAGCCATCCGTACTGCACGGATGGAACAAGGACTGTCAAGACTGGTCCATCAGGCGATGAAAAATTGACCCATATGTACTGATAGGTTGATATGATCAGCCTTATACGTACTGAATGGAAGGATTTAACTAAATCGACAATGGACAGTCCGGACTGGTCCCATCGGTACACCAAAAATCAGCCCATACGTATTGATAAGCTGATATGACCAATGACTATCCAGAGTTGTCCGTCAGGCCATGAAAAATCGGCCCATACGTATTGATAGGGTGATATGATCAGTGTTAACCGTACTGAATAGAAGGATTTAATTCAACATACCATGGACTGTCCGGACTGGTCCCATCAGTACACCAAAAATGACCCATACTTACTGATAGGCTAATACAATCAGCCATCCGTACTGCCTGGAAGGACCAATGACTGTCCAGACTGGTCCATCAGGCCATGAAAAATCGACCCACACCTACTGATAGGCTGATATGATCAGCCTTATCCATACTGAATGGAAGGATTTAACTCAACAAACCATGGACTGTCCAGACTGGTCCCATTAGTATATGAAAAATGACCAATTCATACTAATAGGCCGATACGATCAGCCATCCGTACTGCCAGGATAGAACAAGGACTGTCAAGATTGGTCCATCAGGCGATGAAAAATTGACCCATATGTACTGATAGGTTGATATGATCAGCCTTATCCATACTGAATGGAAGGATTTAACTCAACAGACCATGGACTGTCCGACTGGTCCCATCAGTACATGAAAAATGACCAATATATACTAATAGGCTGATACGATCAGCCATCCGTACTGCCTGGATGGACCAAGGACTATCCAGAGTTGTCCGTCAGGTCATGAAAAATCGGCCCATACGTATTGATTGAATTCAACATACCATGGACTGTCTGGACTGGTCCCATCAGTACACCAAAAATAACCCATACTGATAGGCTGATATGATCAACCATCCGTACTGCCTGGAAGGACCAAGGACTGTCCAGACTGGTCCATCAGGCCATGAAAAATCGACCCATACATACTGATAGGCTGATATGATCATCATTATCCATACTGAATGGAAGAATTTAGCTCAACGGACCATGGACTATCGAGACTGATCCCATCAGTACATGAAAAATGACCCGTACGTACTAATAGGCTAATATGATCAGCCATCCGTACTGCCTAGATGGACCAAGGACTGTCTAGACTAGTCCATAAGGCCAAGAAAAATTGACCCACACTTACTGATACGCTGATATGATCAGCCTTATCCGTACTGAATGGAAGGATTTGACTCAACAGACCATGGACTGTCCAGACTGGTCCATCCAGTACATGAAAAATGACCCTTACGTACTGATAGGCTGATACGATTAGCCATCCGTTCTGCCTGGATGGACCAACGACTGTCCAGAGTGGTCCATCAGGCCAAGAAAAGTCGACCCATACGTACTGATAGGCTGATATGATCACTGTTAACCGTACTGAATGGAAGGATTTAATTCAACAGACCACGGACTGTCCGGACCGGTCCCATCAGTACATGAAAAATGACCCATACGTACTGATAGGCTGACACGATCAGCCATCCGTACTGCCTGGAAGGACCAAGGACTGTCCAGACTGGTCCATCAGGCCATGAAAAATCTACCCATACGTACTGATAGGCTTATATGATCAGCCTTATCTGTACATAATGAAAGATTTAACTTAACGGACCATGGACTGTCCAGACTGGTCCCATCAGTACATGAAAAATGACCCATACGTACTGATAGGCTAATACGATTAGCCATCTGTACTGCCTTGATGGACTAAGGACGGTCCAGAGTGGTCCATCAGGCCATGAAAAATCGACCCATACATATTGATATGCTGATATGATCAGCCTTATCCGTACTGAATGGAATGATTTAACTCAACGAACCATGGACTGCCCAAACTGGTCCCATCGGTACATGAAAAATGTCCCATACGTACTGATAGGTTGATATCATCAGCCATCCATACTGCCTAGAAGAACCAAGGCAGTGAAGAGTTGTCCATCAGACCATGAAAAATCGACCCATACGTACTGATAGGCTGATAGGTTCAGCCTTATTCGTACTGAACGGAAGGACTTAACTCAACGGACCATGGACTATTCAGATTGGTCCCATCAGTACATGAAAATGACCCTTACGTACTGATAGGCTGATACGATTAGCCATCCGTACTGCCTGGATGCACCAACGACTGTCTAGAGTGGTCCATCAGGCCATGAAATATCGACCCAAACGTACTGATAGGTTGATATGATCAGCCTTATCCGTACTGAATGGAAGGATTTAATTAAATGGACCATGGACATTCCACACTTGTCCCATCAGTACACCAAAAATGACCCATACGTACTGATAGGCTAATACGATTAGCCATCCGTACTGCCTGGATTGACCAATGACTGTCCAGAGTGGTCTATTAGGCCATGAAAAATCGACCTATACGTACTGATAGGCTGATTTGATCAGACTTAACCGTACTGAATGGAAGGATTTTATTCAACATACCATGGACTGTCCGGACTGGTCCCATCAGTACACTAAAAATGACCCTACGTACTGATAGGCTGATATGATCAGCCATCCGTACTGCCTGGAAGGACCAAGGACTATCCAGACTGGTCCATCAGGCCATAAAAAATCGACCCATAAATATTGATAGGCTGATATGATCAGCATTATCCATACTGAATGGAAGGATTTAACACAACGGACCATGGACTATCCAGATTGGTCCCATCAGTACATGAAAATGACCCTTACGTACTGATAGCCTGATACGATTAGCCATCCGTACTGCCTGGATGGACCAATAACTGTCCAGAGTGGTCCATCAGGCCATGAAAAGTCGACCCATGCGTACATATAGGCTGATTTGATCACTGTTAACTGTACTGAATGGAAGGATTTAATTCAACGGACCATGGACTGTCCGGACCGGTCCCATCAGTACATGAAAAATGACCTATACGTACTGATAGGCTGATACGATCAGCCATTCGTACTGCCTGGAAGGACCAAGGACTGTCCAGACTGGTCCATCAGGCCATGAAAAATCTACCCATACGTGCTGATAGGCTTATATGATCAGCCTTATCTATGCATAATGGAGAGATTTAACTTAACAGACCATGGACTGTCCAGACTGGTCCCATCAGTACATGAAAAATGACCCATACGTACTAATAGGCTAATACGATTAGCCATCCTTACTTCCTGGATGGAACAAGGACTTTTCAGAGTTGTCCATCAGGCCATGAAAAATCGACCCATACGTACTGATGGGATGATATGATCACCCTTAACCGTCCTGAATGGAAGGATTTAACTCAACGGACCATGAACTGGCCGGAATAATCCCATCAGTACATGAAAAATTACCCATACATACTGGTAGGCTGATACGATCATCCATCTGTACTGCCTGGAAGGACAAGGGACTGTTCAGACTGGTCCTTCAGGCCATGAAATATTGACCCATACGTACTGATAGGTTTATATGATCAGCCTTATTGGTACTGAATGGAAGGATTTAACTAAATTTACCATGGACAGTCCGGACTGGTCCCATCAGTACACCAAAATGACCCATACATACTTTTAATGTTCTGATCGTACGTTTAACGGTCGTGTTGTTGTAAGCAAACTCCACCAAAGGCAAATGCTTCTCCCATGATTCACCCCAATCCAAGACCCATGCCCGTAGCATGTCTTCTAATGTTCTGATCGTGCGTTCAGATTGCCCATCCGTTTGTGGATGGTAAGCCGTACTCATGTTCACTCTGGTTCCTTGAGGTTTTTGCAAAGCTCTCCAGAATTGGGAAGTGAACCTCGGGTCTCTATCTGACACAATACTTGATGGAATGCCAAGCAACCGCACAATATCGTCCATGTACTTGTGTACAATCTGGTCGACCCCATCTCTTTTCTTTATGGCCAGAAAGTGAGAAGACTTGGTTAATCGGTCCACTATCACCCATACTGCATCCTTTTTCATCCTGGTGGTAGGGAAACCAGTTACGAAATCCATCGTAATGTGGTCCCATTTCCATTCCGGAAATGGTAGACTCTGAAGTAAGCCACTTGGAACTTGATGCTCCTCCTTGACCAGCTGGCAAGTGGGACATTTAGAGACCCACTTAGCTATGTTTACCTTCATCCGGAACCAATGGTAGTACCTTTTGAGATCATGGTACATCTTTGTGGCACTAGGATGTACCGAGAACTTGGATTTATGAGCCTGCCCCATAATCACCTCTTTAATGTTTCTATCATTGGGCACACTGACTCGACCACACACTAGAATGGTGCCATCCGATGTGATCTGGTACTAAGTCAACTCATTATGAGCAACTTTCTGTAGGTTCTCATCCAATCCTTGAGCTTGCCTTATCCTGGTCAGTAAGTCAGACTGGTTCACTGCCTCTAAACCCAATGGTTCGTCCTCGCTAACCAAAGTGTTCAAGTGTAATGACCGAACCATACTTTCCAGTACATCAGCCTCCTTCTCAGCTGATAGTTCAGCTCTCCTTCTACTCAAAGCATCCGCCACTAGGTTTGCCTTACCCGGATGGTAAGCAATCTCAAGATCATAATCGGCCACAAACTCCATCCAACTTCTTTGTCTCAAATTCAACACAGATTGAGTGAAAATATACTTGAGGCTCTTGTGGTCAGTTAAAATCTGAACCTTGGCACCATAAAAGTATGATCGCCATATCCTGAGGGCAAACACCACCGCGGCCATCTCCAGGTCGTCGGTTGGGTAGTTCACCTCATGCTTCCTCAATTGCCTAGAGGCGTAGGCAATGACCTTACCGTGTTGGGTCAATACACATCCCAATCCAGTGATGGATGCATCCGTGTATACCACATATGGTTGGTCAGCCTCTAGCAGCACTAGGATAGGTGCACCTGTCAACATATCCTTCAAGGCAGAGAAACACTTCTTACACTCCTCAGACCATACAAACTTCACATCCTTACCAGTTAGTTGTGTCATGGGGTGAGCCAAGCTGGAAAACCCCTTGACAAATTTTCTGTAGTATCCGGCCAGACCTAAGAAACTCTTGACCTCTGTTGCATTCTTAGGCCGTGGCCATCCTTGTTTGGCCTTAATCTTCTCATGGTCAACTGAGACCCCCTGGTCTGACACGATGTGTCCAAGGAATTCAACACTCTTTTGACAAAAACTGCACTTGCTCAACTTGGCAAAGAGCTGTTGTTCCCTCAACCGTCCCAGCACAACCCTCAAATGCCTTTCATGGTCTTCCTTGCTCTTACAATATACTAATATGTCATCTATGAAGATGATTACAAATTCATCCAAGAAGTCCCGGAAGATGCCATTCATCATCTTCATGAAGGCTGCTGGTGCATTGGTTAATCCGAAAGGCATGACCCCAAACTCATAATGGCCGTACCTAGTTCGGAATGTTGTCTTTCTAATATCATTTCGTTCAATAGGGATCTGATGATACCCTGAAGCCAAATCAATCTTAGAGAACCACTTTGCACCTTTGAGCTGATCCAACAACTCATCTATCTGAGGTCATGGGTACTTGTTCTTCATAGTGACCCGGTTCAATCCTCAATAATCAATGCATAACCTGAAGCTACCATCTTTCTTTTTCACAAAAAGAACTGGTGCTCCCCAAGGTGACACATTAGGCCTTATAAAACCTTTGTCCAGCAACTCCTTAAGTTGCTTCTCAAGCTCGGCCATCTCGGCATGATCCATTCTGTAGGGAATTTTGGATAATGGGGCCGTCCCTGGTTCCAGTTCTATTATGAATGGGTCTGATTTATCAGGGGGGATTCCTTGTAGGGACCTAAACACATCATGGAACTCGCGGACCAGCGGTATTCCCTCCGGGTCACCACCCCCTACGACGTCCTTAGTGGCGATTGTGGCCAGATATGCCTCACAACCCTTCCTCAGCATCCTCTCAACATGGATTGCTGACACCACCAAGCATCCAGAGGACGGACGTATACCTTGGAACCTGATCGGAGATCCACACCCACTCTCAAACTGCACGCGCCCCCGGTGACAGTCATGAGTGGCCCGATTCTTTCCAAGCCAGTCCATACCTAATATCCCCTCGTGATTCTTTAGGTGGACTACCACAAGATCCACAGGCATGACCCTGTCTTGGATCGCCACTGGGACGTCCTGAATCACTCCTAGTGAACTCATTACTTGCCCACCGGCCCGTTCACTACCCCATGACAATCCCATGTTCCCACTGGAACAACCCCTTTCCGAGCATCTCTGGACTCACAAAGCTATGTGTAGCTCCAGTATCGAAAAGTACGTGTGTTTCCACACCACCAATACTTAGGGTCCCTACACATGACCCAATCTACTGAATTGAAAAGAACCAGATCAGATAATTACCAGTGCTCGCTTGGAATGGTCAAGCCTTGTCCTCATCTTTTGACAGCTCATAGACACAGGGTGCTAAGGTCTGTCCACGGTTCTGATCCGGCCGGCTAGTCTCTCCTCGGCTGTTGATAGGCCCGGATGACAACTTAGGACAGTCCTTGCGGAGATGTCCCTTTCTACCACAGTAGTGGCAAGTCCTGGTGTCACCACCAGCTCCTTGCTCCTTCCTGGGACAGTCACGAGCTGAGTGGTCCATCATACCACACTGGAGACAAGCTTCCATTGCTCTCCAGCATTCACCTCCATGCTGCCTACCACACTTGAGGCACACAGACCTACCACTTGAAGATTTACCTTCCTCAGCCAGGTCCCTCTTCCTCTTCCGGTCACTATTACCACCAGTGGCAGCCGGGTGGCGCCGGATCTTTAGTTTAGCCTCTTCAGCTAGGTTGGTTTCCAACATGGCCAACCTCTCAACAACCTCGGACACAATGTGGAAGGTGTGGACAGAGCAGTAGGTTCGGAGCTCGACCATATGGCCTCTTATGAACCGACCTACCTGAAATGACTCGTCCTCCAGTTCGTTACCCACATAGCGCCTGAGTCGGTTGAAATCCTCCTCATATTCTCTAACCGTCCTACGACCCTGGACCAGGTCCAAGAACTTAGACTCCAAACGATCCCAAGCCTCAGCCAGGAAGTACTTGTGGTTGAACTCAACCACAAAGTCAGAGAAACGTTCCATGGTGCCATTGGTACGCTTGTCCAGTGCCAACCACCAGTAATGAGCATCACCCTCCAAGAAGTGAACCGCTATGTCCTTCTGATAATCCTCTGGGCAACGGGTTGAGTTGAAGTTGCGGACCAGCCTGCTCCTCCATTCATCAGCCTCCAATGGGTCAACACTTCCAGCAAAGTGTTTGGTGCTCATCTTAGCTATGTGCTCCAGTAGCTTTAGGTAATCCATTTTCCTAACCGCCCAAGGCGGTGGATCCATCTCAACCACCTCGGACACCTGTTCCACACGCCTACTAGCTAAGGGTACAGCTTGACCCACAGACGAGTTCACAAATGGTGTGAACACTTGGGTCAGAGCTATCATCTGGTTGCCCATAGCTTTCATAACCTCCAGCACATCCTTCATGGATGGCTCAGTAGCTGGGTTTGCTAACCGAGCTGTCACATTGCCCGCAGCCTCTCCATGCCCATCCTGGCGACCAGCATGTGAGGACCCGCCCTCATCCTCCAGCTCCCTTTGCTGCTGTTCATCAGCTCCATCAGCTGGCCAGCTCCTGTTACAGCTGAGTTCCAGCTCCAGCCACACGAACCTCGTTGGATTGAGCTGAGCATTTGGCAGTCTGGCTCCCACATTAGCCCCATCCGTTTGGATAGGCAACAACACGGTTGGGTTAGTCCCATCCGCTTCAACTTGTCCGGACCCACCAGCTGCTTCCTTACCCTTCTGAGAAGTTTTAGACTTCCTCGTACCCTTGGGTTCAAATCAAACACTCAACGTTAGTCCCATCAACATTTATATACACAAACACACAACCACTAAGGCTAACAACACATTCAATCAGACCTTACCATGAGACCCAGCCGGATGTGTGGTGATTTCCCATAACCCAAAAACAATCCTAGAAACAACTCTGCTCTGATACAAACTTGTAAGACCCGATCCTGGTCCAAAGGACCCGCGGCCTTACCTATCTAATCATGTAATTTTTTGTTCACTTTTAAAGTCCAATATTTCTCTAAGTCATTTTCAATTATATGAGGTTCCATCATTTCGATTCCTAAGTCTATTCATATAAGAGAAATTGTATCTTCATTAATATAAAACATGTGATCCAATACATAGATTCAGTTGCACAATAGGCTATCATATGTTCATGTGTTCATACTAACTACAATATCCCATAACCCACATATCCATCCACGGCTCAGGTCTTCATGGTTCCTTGGCCTTGCCACAGTCCTGGTCTGATCCTGAAAGCAACACCATCACAAGACATATGTATAAGTACAATCCGATACCCTAACAGTCAAGTCTACATTGCATGGTTCGGTTCTCCTATTCCATGGTCCATAACCTATCCATTCAGTTCACAAGGCACACAGACACACTCAGGACATCACCCAGGACATCCTGGACAACTACTCAACACCCGGCCTGACTTATCCAATGTGGTCCACCCCTTTGTCCACACCAAACCACAATCGACCAGGGCTGATTCACATATCTGACCAATTAAAATTAATCCCCAAAAACTAATTAAAATTCATGACAATTCCTAATAAATCCAACCTAAGAAGAATCCATGGTCGGAATTCAATGAATTCCAGCGGATAATACAGAATCCGACCAAGACCAGTCCGACCAAAGGCCAAGGACTATGTTCCTGGACCGTCTGAGGCCTTGGTCCAGTCACACTAAGATTGAAACGCCAACCACATAAAGAATATATATGAAGAGAAGTTAATCAGTAAGGAGATGGGAAGAAATGGGTCTGGTTTCACCAAACCGACCACAGCCCACACGGCATCACACCGCAGCCATGGCAGGATGGTTCGGTCCATCCCACTCACCTTGGGCATGCGCTCTGGAGTGCTCAAGCCCTTCTCCAAGTCCTTATCCTTTCCTCTAGTACCCATCCTCAATCGATCTTCACTCCACACAAGCCAACTCCTGATCGGAAATCAATCTCCAACACACACAGCCAAGCCTTGATCTCTCTCTCTCTCTCTTTCTTTCTTTATCTCTGTCACGATTTGGGCAGAGCTTTCCTTAGGGAAAATTGTGAGAATTCTGGACCCTTAGGGTCTGTATTTAAAGGTAATAATCGTCCCTTAACTGCCTGGGCGAACAGGCATGACTTGGTGGCCGAATGGGTGCAACTTGCACCATTCGCACCCCTTCGTCCTAACTGCCTCCAACCGTATCTATGTCCCTTATCCTGATCGAATGAAAGCCCCATGGTCCTGTCCACTTCCCTGCCTACTTGTCAAAGACCCCAAACTGGTCGGACCTCCCTTGGCCAGCGAGGCCAACCCCATAACCGCCCAAGAGCCGAGCCCCGTAGCCAAGACCCGAACACTCCACCAAACTGAGGTGAGCTGGTTGCTAGCTGCCCCAGCTGAGTGAGCTAGTGGTCCAGGTACTGGAGCTGACCCAAGACAAACTGAGCTGTACCAAGCTTGACCTAGCTGGTCGAGCTTCTTCCCTTCATGGTCCAGCTCTCCCATCACTCGTCCAGCTCCTATTTACTTGTCCCCAATCTTCCCTGGTTAAGTCTCAGCATCCTGATGCCCTTAACCATTATGCCCAGCCATGATACGCTTGTCTTTAGGTCACATGACCTGACTGGTGCGTCTCCTCGTACCATGGCTGAGCCCAGTGCCTTTATCTAGGTTTGGGGATGCTACAGATAGGCTGATATGATCAGCCTTATCCGTACTGAATGGAAGGATTAACCTCAACAGACCATGGACTATCAAGATTGGTCCAATCAGTACACCAAAAATGACCCACAGGTACTGATAGGCTGATATGATCAGCCATCCGTACTGTCTGGAAGGACCAAGGACTGACCAGACTTGTCCGTCAGGCCATGAAAAATTGACCCATACGTACTAATAGGCTGATATGATCAGCCTTATCCGTACTGAATAGAAGGATTTAACTCAACAGACCATGGACTGTCCAGACTGGTCCCATCAGTACATGAAAAATGACCCATACGTACTGATAGGCTAATACGATTAGCCATCCGTACTGCCTGGATGGACCAAGGACTGTCCAGAGTTGTCCATCAGGCCATGAAAAATTGACCCATACGTACTGATAGGCTGACATGATCAGCCTTAACCGTACTGAATGAAAGGATTTAACTCAATGGACTATGGACTGGCCGGAATAATCCCATCAGTACATGAAAAATGACCCATACATACTGATAGGCTAATACGGTCAGCCATTCGTACTGCCTGGAAGGACAAGGGACTGTCCAAACTGGTCAATCAGGCCATGAAATATCGACCCATACGTACTGATAGGTTGATATGATTAGCCTTATCCATACTGAATGGAAGTATTTAACTAAATGGACCATGGACAGTTTGGACTGGTCCCATCAGTGCACCAAAAAAGACCCATACATACTGATAGGCTGATACGATCAGCCATCCGTACTGCCTGGAAGGACCAAGGACTGTCCAGACTGGTCCATCAGGCCATGAAAAATCGACCCACATGTACTGATAGGCTGATATGATCAGCGTTATCCATACTGAATGGAAGGATTTACCTCAACAGACCATGGACTGTCCAGACTGGTCCCATCAGTACATGAAAAATGACCAATACGTACTAATAGGCTGATACGATCAGCAATACGTACTGCCTGGATGGATAAAGAACTGTCCAGAGTGGTCCACCAGGCCATGAAAAATCGACCCATACGTATAACTATGCTGATATGATCAGTGTTAACCGTACCGAATGGAAGGACTTAATTCAACATACCATGGACTGTCTGTACTGGTCCCATCAGGACACCAAAAATGACCCATATACACTGAAAGGCCGCTACGATCAACAATCTGTACTGCCTAGAAGGACCAAGGACGTTCCAGACTGGTCCATCAGGCCATGAAAAATTGACCCATACGTACTAATAAGCTGATATGATTAGCCTTATCCATACTGATGGAAGGATTTAACTCAACGGACCATGGACTATCCAGATTGGTCCCATCAGTACATGAAAAACGACCCTTACGTATTGATAGGCTGATACGATTAGCCATCCATACTGCCTGGATGGACCAAGGACTGTCCAAAGTGGTCCATCAGGCCATGAAAAATTGACCCATGCATACTGATAGGCTGATATGATCACCCTTAACCGTACTGAATGGAAGGATTTAACTCAACGGACCATGGACTGGCCGGAATAATCCCAACAGTACATGAAAAATGACCCATACATACTGCATGGAAGGACCAAGGATTGTCCAAACTGGTCCATCATGCCATGAAAAATTTACCCATACGTACTAAATAGGCTGATATGATCAGCCTTATCCATACTGAATGGAAGGATTTAACTTAACGGACCATGAAATGTCCAGACTGGTCCCATCAGTAAATGAAAATGACCAATGCGTACTAAAAGGTTGATACGATCAACCATCCGTACTGCCTGGATGGCCCAAGTACTGTCCAAAGTGGTCCATCAGGCCATGAAAAGTCGACCCATACGTACTGATAGGCTGATATGATCAATGTTAACCGTACTGAATAGAAGGATTTAATTCAACATACCATGGACTGTCCACACTGGTCCCATCAGTACACCAAAAATGACCCATCCGTACTGCCTGGAAGGACCAAGGACTGTCCAAACTGGTCCATCATGCCATGAAAAATTTACCCATACATACTAATAGGCTAATATGATCAGACTTATCCGTACTGAATGGAAGGATTTAACTCAACGGACCATGGACTATCAAGATTAGTCCCATCGATACATGAAAAATGACCCTTACAAACTGATAGGGTGATACGATCAGTCATCCGTACTGCCTGGATGGACAAACGACAGTCCAGAGTGGTCCATCAGGGCCATGAAAAGTCGACCCATACGTACTTATAGGCTGATATGATCATTGTTAATCGTACTGAATGGAAGGATTTAACTCAATGGATCAGTGACTGTCCGGACTGGTCCCATCAGTACATGAAAAATGACCCATATGTACTGATAGGCTGATACGATCAGCCATCCGTACTCCATGGATGGACCAAGGACTGTCCAGACTAGTCCATCAGGCCATGAAAAATATACCCATACGTACTGATAGGCTGATATGATAAGCCTTATCTGTACATAATGAAAAGATTTAACTCAACGGACCATGGATTGTCCAGATTGGTCCCATCAGTACATGAAAAGTGACCCATACGTACTGATAGGCTAATACGATTAGCCATCCGTACTCCCTGGAAGGACCAAAGACTGTCCAGACTGGTCCATCAGGCCATGAAAAATCGACCCATACGTACTAATAGTCTGATACGATCAGCCATCCGTACTGCCTGGAAGGACCAAGGACTGTTATGACTGGTCCATCAGGCCATGAAAAATCTACCCATACAAACTGATAGGCTGATATGATCAGCCTTACCTGTACAAAATGGAAAGATTTAACTTAACGGACCATGGACTGTCCAGACTAGTCCCATCAGTACATGAAAAATGACCCATACGTACTGATAGGCTAATACGATTACCCATCCGTACTGCCTGAAAGAACCAATGACTGTCCAGACTGGTCCATCAGGCCATGGAAAATTGACCCATACGTACTAATAGGCTGATATGATCAGCCTTATCAGTACTAAATGTAAGCATTTAACTCAAAAGACCATGGACTGTCTAGACTGGTCCCATCAGTACATGAAAAATGAACCATACATACTGATAGGCTGATACAATCAGCCATCCGTACTGCCTGGATGGACCAAGGATTGTCAAGAGTGGTTCATCAGGCCATGAAAAAATAGACCCATACATATTGATAGGCTGATATTATCAGTGTTAACCGTACTGAATGGAAGGATTTAATTCAACATACCATGGACTGTACAGACTGGTCCCATCAATAAACAAAAAATGACCCATTCGTACTGCACGGAAGGACCAAGGATTGTCCAAACTGGTCCATCATGCCATGAAAAATTTACCCATACGTACTAAATAGGCTGATATGATAAGCCTTATCCATACTGAATGGAAGGATTTAACTTAACGGACCATGAAATTTCCAGACTGGTCCCATCAGTAAATGAAAATGACCAATACGTACTAAAAGGTTGATACGATCAACCATCCGTACTGCCTGGATGGCCCAAGTACTGTCCAAAAGTGGTCCATCTGGCCATAAAAAGTCGACCCATACGTACTGATAGGCTGATATGATCAGTGTTAACCGTACTGAATAGAAGGATTTAATTCAACATACCATGGACTGTCCACACTGGTCCCATCAGTACACCAAAAATGACCCATCCGTACTGCCTGGAAGGACCAAGGACTGTCCAAACTGGTCCATCATGCCATGAAAAATTTACCCATACATACTAATAGGCTAATATGATCAGACTTATCCGTACTAAATGGAAGGATTTAACTCAACGGACCATGGACTATCCAGATTGGTCCCATCGGTACATGAAAAATGACCCTTACAAACTGATAGGGTGATACGATCAGTCATCCGTACTGCCTGGATGGACAAACGACAGTCCAGAGTGGTCCATCAGGGCCATGAAAAGTTGACCCATACGTACTTATAGGCTGATATGATCACTGTTAATCGTACTGAATGGAAGGATTTAACTCAATGGACCATTGACTGTCCGGACTGGTCCCATCAGTACATGAAAAATGACCCATATGTACTGATAGGCTGATACGATCAGCCATCCATACCCCCTGGATGGACCAAGGACTGTCCAGCCTAGTCCATCAGGCCATGAAAAATATACCCATACGTACTGATAGGCTGATATGATAAGCCTTATCTGTACATAATGAAAAGATTTAACTCAACGGACCATGAATTGTCCAGATTGGTCCCATCAGTACATGAAAAGTGACCCATACGTACTGATAGGCTAATACGATTAGCCATCTGTACTCCCTGGAAGGACCAAAGACTGTCCAGACTGGTCCATCAGGCCATGAAAAATCGACCCATACGTACTAATAGTCTGGTATGATCAGCCTTATCCGTACTAAATGTAAGGATTTAACTCAACGGACCATGGACTGGCCGGACTAATCCCATCAGTACATGAAAAATGACCCATACGTACTGATAGGCTGATACGATCAGCCATCCGTACTACCTGGAGGGACAAGGGACTGTCCAGACTGGTCCATCAGGCCATGAAATATTGACCCATACGTACTGATCGGTTGATTTGATCAGCCTTATCCGTACTGAATGGAAGGATTTAACTGAAGGACCATGGACAGTCCGGACTGGTCCCATCAGTACACCAAAAATTTACCCATACGTACTAATAGGCTGATATGATCAGCCTTATCCGTACTGAATGGAAGGATTTAACTCAACATACCATGGACTGTCCAGACTGGTCCAATCAGTACATGAAAATGACCAATACGTATTAATAGGCTGATACGATCAGCCATCCGTACTGCCTGGATGGACTAAGGACTGTCCATAGTGGTCCATCAGGCCATGAAAAATCGACCCATACGTACTGATAGGCTGATATGATCAATGTTAACCGTACAGAATGGAAGGATTTAATTCAACATACCATGGACTGTCCGGACTGTCCGGACTGGTCCCATCAGTACACCAAAAATGACCCATACGTACTGATAGGCTGATACCATCAGCAATCCGTACTGCCTGGAAGAACAAGGACTGTCCAGACTGGTCCATCATGTAAGACTCGATCCTGGTCCAAAGGACCCAACTAGGACCCGCGGACTTACCTATCTAATCATGTAATTTTTGTTCACTTTTAAGGTCCAATAATTCTCTAAGTCATTTTCAGTTATATTAGGTTCCATTATTTCGATTCATAAGTATATTCAGATAAGAGAAATTGTATCTTTTTAATATAAAACATGTGATCCAATACATAGATTCAGTTCCACAACAGGCTATCATAAGTTCATGTGTTCATACTAACTACACTATCCCATAACCCACACATCCATCCACGGCTCAGGTCTTCATGGTTCCTTGTCCTTGCCACGGACCTGGTCTGATCCTGAAAGCAACACTTCCAGAAGACGTATGTATAAGTACAATCCGATACCCTAACAGTAAAGTCTACATTGCATGGTTTGGTTATCCTATTCCATGGTCCATAACCTATCCATTCAGTTCACAAGGAAAACGGCCACACTCAGGACATCACCCAGGGAATCCTGGACAACTACTCAACACACGGCCTGACTGATCCAATGTGGTCCACCCCTTTGTCCACACCAAACCACAATCGACCATGGCTGATTTCCAAATCTGACCAACCCAAATAGATCCCCCAGAACTAATTAAAATTCATGAAAATTCCTAATAAATCCCAACTAAGAAGAATCCATTATCTGAATCTACGGAACCGGCCTTGATCCTAATGATCTCAGCCACAATCAGCCAGAACGGCCACAACTGGCCATCCTTAAATCAATTAGGTAAAACCTAATAAAATCCATGATAATTAATGATAAATCCCCACTAAGAGGAATACATGGTCTGAATTCAATGAATCCTAACGGAGCATACAGAATCCGACCAACACCAGTCCGGCCAAAGGCCAAGGACTATGTTCCTGGACCGGCCAAGGCCTTGGTCAGGTCACACTAAGATTGAAACGCCAACCACATAAAGAATATAGATGAAGAGAAGTTAATCAGTAAGTAGATGGGAAGAAATGGGTCTGGATTCACCAAAACGACCACAGACCACACGGCATCACACTGCAGCCATGGCAGGATGGTTCGGTCCATCCCACTCACCTTGGGCGTGCGCTCTGGAGTGCTCAAGCCCTTCTCCAAGTCCTTATCCTTGCCTCTAGTACCCGTCCTATATCGATCTCCACTCCACACAAGCCGAGTCCTGATCGGAAATCAATCTCCAACACACACAGCCAAGCCTTGATCGATCTCTCTCTGTTTTTCTTTCTTTCTCTATGTCACGATTTGGGCAGAGCTTTCCTTAGGGAAAATTGTGTGAATTCTGGACCCCTAGGGTCTGTATTTAAAGGCAAGAATCGACCCTTAACTGCCTGGGTGAACAGGCATGACTTGGTGGCCGAATGGGTGCAACTTGTACCATTCGCACCCCTTCGTCCTAACTGCCTCCAACCGCCTCTCTCTCCCTTATCCTATTCGAATGGAAGCCCCATGGTCCTGTCCACTGCCCTGCCTACTTGTACAAGACCCCAAACTGGTCGGACCCCCCTTGGCCAGCGAGGCCAAACCCCATAACCGCCCATGATCCGAGCCCCTTAGCCAAGACCCCAACACTCCACCAAACTGAGGTGAGCTGGTTGCTAGCTGCTCCATCTGAGTGAGCTAGTGGTCCAGCTACTGGATCTGACCTAAGCCAAACTGAGATACACTGAGCTGTACCAAGCTTGACCTAGCTGGTCGAGCTTCTTCCCTTCATGGTCCAGCTCTCCCATCACTCGTCCAGCTCCTATTTACCTGTCCCCAATCTTCCCTAGTTAAGTCTCAGCATCCTGATGCCCTTAACCCTTATGCCCAGCCATGATACGCTTGTCTTTAGGTCACATGACCTGACTGGTGCGTCTCTTCGTACCATGGCCGAGCCCAGTGCCTTTATCTAGGTTTGGGGATGCTACAAGTCTCCCCCACCAGAGATGGATTTGTCCTCGAATCCAAATCAAGTTGGGCTTGTACATCATATTGCTTGTACCATTTAGGAAACTCAGCCTTCATCCTTGCTTTTGTTTTCCAAGTGGTCTCCTCTCGACCATTACTTTCCCAAATTACCTTGACCATTGGAATTACCTTCCTTCTGGTTGCTTTCTCCATCCTATCCGTGATTCGAAC
Source organism: Sinapis alba (assembly GCA_012274485.2). Lineage (NCBI taxonomy): Eukaryota > Viridiplantae > Streptophyta > Magnoliopsida > Brassicales > Brassicaceae > Sinapis > Sinapis alba. The sequence continues at coordinate 166,230 of MU106038.1, forward strand.
TGGCCTTGTTTCTAAGGTTAAGTTCGTACACAGGTCGGCTGGAATCTGAGGAATGTAAACATCTTGCTCTGAGAAGCATTTTCAAAGTTGGGACACATGGAATACATTGTGGAACGCAACCATTGCTGATGGTAGTTCCAACTTGTAAGCCACTGCCCCAACCCTTTCACTGATCCGAAAGGGACCAAAGTACCTTGGATCCAATTTCCTTCTCCCTAAGATTCTCACTCTTCCCTTGAAAGTGATCATCTTCAAGTAGACCATGTCACTTATCTCAAACTCAAGATCCTTCCTACGCCTTTCAACATAGTGTTTCTGCTGATCCTGAGCTGCCTTCATCCTATCTTGGATGAACTTGATTTTCTCGGTAGTCACTTCTACAATTTCAGGTCCAATCATACTGCGCTCCCCCACTTGGGTCCAGCATATTGGTGTCCTGCATCTCCGTCCATCTAAGGCTTCATACGGTGACATCCCAATGCCCCGGTGGAAGCTATTGTTGTAAGCAAACTCCACCAAAGGCAAATGCTTCTCCCATGATTCACCCCAATCCAAGACACATGCCCGTAGCATGTCTTCTAATGTTCTGATCGTGCGTTAAGATTGCCCATCCGTCTGTGGATGGTAGGCCGTACTCATGTTCACTCTGGTTCCTAGAGCTTTTTGGAAAGCTCTCCAGAATTGAGAAGTGAACCTCGGGTCTCTATCTGACACAATGCTAGATGGAATGGCATGCAACCGCACAATCTCGTCCATGTACTTGTGTACAATCTGGTTGACCCCATCTCTTTTCTTTATGACCAGAAAGTGAGCAGGCTTGGTTAATTGGTCCACTATCACCCAGACCGCATCCTTCTTCCTCCTGGTGGTAGGGAAACCAGTTACGAAATCCATCGTAATGTGGTCCCATTTTCCATTCCCAAATTGGTAGACTCTGAAGTAAGCCACTTGGAACTTGATGCTCCGCCATGACCAGCTGGCAAGTGGGAAATTTAGAGATCCACTCAGCTATGTCTACCTTCATCTGGATCCAATGGTAGTACCTTTTGAGATCATGGTACATCTTTGTGGCACCAGGATGTACCGAGAACTTGGATTTATGAGCCTGCCCCATTATCTCCTCTTTAAGGTTTCTATCATTGGGCACACTGACTCGACCACACACTAGAATGGTGGCATCCGATGTGATCTGGTACTCAATCAACTCATTATGAGAAACTTTCTGTAGGTTCTCATCCAATCCTTGAGCTTGCCTTATCATGGTCAGTAAGTCAGACTGGTTCACTGCCTCTAAACCCAATGGTTCGTCCTCGCTAACCAAAGTGTTCAAGTGTAATGACCGGACCATACTTTCCAGTACATCAGCCTCCTTCTCAGCTGATACTTCAGCTCTCCTTCTACTCAAAGCATCTGCCACTAGGTTTGACTTACCCGGATAGTAAGCAATCTCAAGATCATAATCGGCCACAAACTCCATCCACCTTCTTTGTCTCAAATTAAACTCAGGGTTAGTGAAAATATACTTGTGGCTCTTGTGGTCAGTTAAGATCTGAACCTTGGCACCATACAAGAATGATCGCCATATCTTGAGGGCAAACACCACCGCGGCCATCTCCAGGTCGTGGGTTGGGTAGTTCCCGTCATGCTTCCTCAATTGCCTAGAGGCGTAGGCAATGACCTTACCGTGTTAGTTAAATACACATCCTAATCCAGTGATGGATGCATCCGTGTATACCACATATGGTTGGTCAACCTCTGGCAGCACTAGGATAGGTGCACCTGTCAACATATCCTTTAAGGCAGAGAAACACTTCTCACACTCTTCAGACAATACAAACTTCACATCCTTACCAGTTAGTTGTGTCATGGGTTGAGGCAAGCTGGCGAACCCCTTGACAAACTTCATGTAGTATCCGGCCAGACCTAAGAAACTCCTGACCTCTGTTGCATTCTTAGGCCGTGGCCATTCTTGTATGGCCTTAATCTTCTCAGGGTCAACTGAGACCCCCTTGTCTGACACGATGTGTCCAAGGAATCCAACACTATTTTGCCAAAAACTGCACTTGCTCAACTTGGCAAAGAGCTGTTGTTCCTTCAACCGTCCCAGCACAGCCCTCAGACGCCTTTCATGGTCTTCCTTGCTCTTGGAATATACTAATATGTCATCTATGAAGATGATTACTAATTGATCCAAGATGTCCTGGAAGATGTCATTCATCATCTTCATGAAGGCTGCTGGTGCAATGATTAATCCGAAAGGCATGACCACAAACTCATAATGGCCGTACCTAGTTCGGAATGCTGTCTTTCTAATATCATTTGGTTCAATAGGGATCTGATGATACCCTGAAGCCAAATCAATCTTAGAGAACCACTTTGCACCCTTGAGCTGATCCAACAACTCATCTATCGGGGGTAATGGGTACTTCTTCTTCACAGTGACCCGGTTCAACCATGGATAGTCAATGCAACCTGAAGCTACCATCTTTCTTTTTCACAAAAAGAACTGGAGCTCCCCAAGGTGACACCCTAGATCTTATAAAACCTTTGTCCAGTAACTCCTCAAGCTGCTTCTTAAGCTTGGCCATCTCGACAGGAGCCATTCTGTAGGGACTTTTGGATAATGGGGCCGTCCCTGGTTCCAGTTCTATTATGAATGGGTCTGATCTATCAGGGGAATGCTCTGTAGGGACCTAAACACATCATGAAACTCGCGGACCAGCGGTATTCCCTTCGGGTCACCACCCCCTACGACCTCTTTAGTGGCCATTGTGGCCAAATAAGCCTCACAAACCTTCCTCATCATCCTCTCCACATGGATTGCTGACACCACCAAGCATCCATAAGCCGGACGTATACCTTGGAATCTGATCGGAGATCCACACCCACCCTCAAACTGCACGCGCCCCCGGTGACAGTCAAGAGTGGTCTGATTCTTTCCAAGCCAGTCCATACCTAATATCACCTCGTGATTCTTTAGGTGGACTACCCCAAGATCCACATGCATGACCCTGTCTTGGATCACCACTGGGACGTCCTGAATCACCCCTAATGAACTCATAACTTGCCCTCCGGCCGCGTTCACTACCCCAGGACAATCCCATGTTCCCAACTGGAACAACCCCTTTCCGAGCAACCCTGGACTCACAAAGCTATGTGTAGCTCCAGTATCGAAAAGTACGTGTGTTTCCACACCACCAATACTTAGGGTCCCTACACATGACCCAATATAAGTACCTAACCATTCTAAGTTCTGTACCATGCAATTCTACTTAATTGAAAAGAACAGGATCAGATAATTATCAGTGATCGCTTGGAATGGTCCAGCCTTGTTCTCATCTTTTGACAGCTCATAGAAACTGGGTGCTAAGGTCTGTCCACGGTTCTGATCCGGCCGGCTAGTCTCTCCTCGGCTCTTGCTAGGCCCGGATGACAACTTAGGACAGTCCTAGCGGAGATGTCCCTTTCTAGCACAGTAGTGGCAAGTCCTAGTGTCACCACCAGCTCCTTGCTCCTGCCTGGGACAGTCACTAGCTGAGTGGTCCATCTTACCACACCGGAGACAAGCTCCCATTTCTCTCCAGCATTCACCTCCATGGTGCCTACCACACTTGAGGCACGCAGACCTACCACTTGAAGATTAACCTTCCTCAGCCTGGTCCCTCTTCCTCTTCCGGTCACTATTACCACATGTGGAAGCCGAGTGGCTCCGGATTTTCAGTTTAGCTTCTTCAGCTAGGTTGGTCTCCAACATGGCCATCCTCTCAACCAACTCGGACACAATGTGGAAGGTGCGGACAGAGCATCAGGTTCGGAGGTCGACCCTAAGGCCTCTTATCAACCGACGTACCTGAACTGACTCGTCCTCCAGTTCCTTCCCCACATAGCGCCTGAGTCGGTTGAACTCCTCCTCATACTCTCTAACCTTACTACGACCCTGGACCAGGTCCAAGAATTTAGCCTCCAAACGATCCCAAGCCTCAGCCGGGAAGTACTTGTGGTTGAACTTAACCACAAAGTCAGAGAAGCGTTCAATGGTGCCATTGGTACGCTTGTCTAGTGCCAACCACCAGTTATGAGCATCGCCCTCTAAGAAGTGAACCGCAATGTCCTTATGATAATCCTTTGGGCAACGGGTTAAGAAGTGAACCGCAATGTCCTTATGATAATCCTTTGGACCACCCTGCTCCTCCACTCATCAGCCTCCAATGGGTCAACACTTCCAGCAAAGTGTTTGGTGCCCATCTTAGCTATGTGCTCCAATAGCTTCAGGTAATCCATCCTCCTAACCCCCTAGGTGGTGGATCAATCTCAACCACCTCGGCCACCTGTTCCACCCACCTACCAGCTAAGGGAACAGCTGTAGGAATGGCTCTAGCTTGACCC
>MU106038.1:172428-188978 GCA_012274485.2 Sinapis alba
CATCCATACGAACCTCGGTCGGATTGAGCTGAGCATTTGGCAGTCCGGCTCCCACATTAGACCCATCCGGTTGGATAGGCAACAGCACAATGGGGTTAGTCCCATCCGCTTCAACCTGTCCGGATCCACATGCTGCTTCCTTACTATTCTGAGAAGTTTTAGACTTCCTTGTACCCTTGGGTTCAAATCAAACACTCAATGTTAATCCCATCAACACTTATATAAACAAAGACACAATCACTAAGGCAAACACACATTCAATCATACCTTACCATGAGACCCAGCCGGATGTGTGGTGATTTTCCATAACCCAAAACAATCCTAGAACCAACTCCGCTCTGATACCAACTTGTAAGACCCGATCCTGGCCGAAAGGACCCAACAAGGACCCGCGGCCTTACCTATCTAATCATGTAATTTTTGTTCACTTTTAAGGTCCAATAATTCTCTAAGTGATTTTCAATTATATCAGGTTCCATCATTTTGATTCCTAAGTCTATTCAGATAAGAGAAATTGTATCTTTATTAATATAAAACATGTGATCCAATACATAGATTCAGTTGCACAATAGGCTATCATAAGTTCATGTGTTCATACTAACTACACTATCCCATAACCAACACATCCATCCACGGCTCAGGTCTTCATGGTTCCTTGGCCTTGTCACGGTCCTGGTCTGATCCTGAAAGCAACACCATCACAAGACATATGTATAAGTACAATCCGATACCCTAACAGTCAAGTCTACATTGCAAAGATTTAACTCAACGGACCATGGACTGTCCAGACTGGTCCCATCAGTACATGAAAAATGACCCATACGTACTGATAGGCTGATAAAATTAGCCATCCGTACTGCCTGGATGGACCAACGACTTTCCAGACTGGTTCATCAGGCCATGAAAAGTCAACCCATACATTTTGATAGGCTGATATGATCACGGTTAACCATAATGAATGGAAGGATTTAATTCAACGGACCATTGACTGTCCGGACCGGTCCCATCAGTACATGAAAAAGACCTATACGTACTGATAAGCTTATACGATTATTCATCCGTACTGCCTGGAAGGACCAAGGACTGTCCTGACTGGTCCATAAGGCCATGAAAATTCTACCCATACTTATTGATAGGCTGATATGATCAGCCTTATCTGTACAGATTGGAAAGATTTAACACAACAGACCATGAACTGTCCAGACTGGTCCCATCAGTACATGAAAAATGACCCATACGTACTGATAGGATAATACGATTAGTAATCCATACTGCCTGGAAGGACCAAGGACTGTCCAGACTTGTCCATCAAGCCATGAAAAATTGACCCATACGTACTAATAGGCTGTTATGATCAGCCTTATCCGTACTAAATATAAGGATTTAACTCAACGGACCATGGACTGTCTAGACTTGTCCCATCAGTACATAAAAAATGACCCATACATACTGATAGGCTGATACGATCAGCCATCCGTACTGCCTGGATGGACCAAGGACTGTCCAGAGTGGTCCATCAGGCCATGAAAAATCGACCCATACGTACTGCCTGGATGGACCAAGGACTGTCCAGAGTGGTCCATCAGGCCATGAAAAATCGACCCATACGTACTGATAGGCTGACATGATCAGCCTTAACCGTACTGAATGGAAGGATTTAACTCAACGGACCATGGACTTGCCGGAGTAATCCCATCAGTACATGAAAAATGACCCATACGTACTGATAGGCTGATATGATCAGCCATCCGTACTGTCTGGAAGGACCAAGAACTGTCCAGACTTGTCCATCAGGCCATGAAAAATCGACCCATACATACTAATATGCTGATATGATCAGCCTTATCCGTACTGAATAGAAGGATTTAACTCAACAGACCATGGACTGTCCAGACTGGTCCCATCAGTACATGAAAAATGACCCATACGTACTGATAGGCTGATACGATCAGCCATCCGTACTGTCTGGAAGGACCAAGAACTGTCCAGACTTGTCCATCAGGCAATGAAAAATCGACCCATACGTACTAATATGCTGATATGATCAGCCTTATCCGTACTGAATAGAAGGATTTAACTCAACAGACCATGGACTGTCCAGACTGGTCCCATCAGTACATGAAAAATGACCCATACGTACTGATAGGCTAATACGATTAGCCATCCGTACTGCCTGGATCGACCAAGGATTGTCCAGATTGGTCCATCAGGCCATGAAAAATCGACCCATACATACTTATAGGCTGACATGATCAGCCTTAACCGTACTGAATGGAAGGATTTAACTCAACGGACCATGGACTGGCCGGAATAATCCCATCAGTACATGAAAAATGACCCATACATACTGACAGGCTGATACGATCAGCCATTCGTACTTCTTGGAAGGACAAGGGACTGTCCAAACTGGTCCATCAGGCCATGAAATATCGACCCATACGTACTGATAGGCTGATATGATCAGCCTTAACCATACTGAATAGAAGGATTTAACTCAACTGACCATGGACTATCCAGATTGGTCCCATCAGTACATGAAAATGACCCTTACGTACTGATAGGATGATACGATCAGCCATCCGTACTGCCTTGATGGACAAACGACTATCCAGAGTGGTCCATCAGGCGATGAAAAGTCAACCCATACGTACTGATAGGCTGATATGATCACTGTTAACCGTAATGAATGTAAGGATTTAATTCAACGGACCATTGACTGTCCGGACCAGTCCCATCAGTACATGAAAAAGACCTATACGTACTGATAAGCTGATATGATTAGTCATCCGTACTGCCTGGAAGGACCAAGGACTGTCCTGACTGGTCCATCAGGCCATGAAAATTCTACCCATACTTATTGATAGGATGACATGATCAGCCTTATCTGTACAGATTGGAAAGATTTAACTCAACGGACCATGAACTGTCCAGACTGGTCCCATCAGTACATGAAAAATTACCCATACGTACTGATAGGATAATACGATTAGCAATCCGTACTGCCTGGAAGGACCAAGGACTGTCCAGAATGGTCCATCAAGCCCTGAAAAATTGACCCATAAGTACTAATAGGCTGTTATGATCAGCCTTATCTGTACTAAATGTAAGGATTTAACTCAACGGACCATGGACTGTCTAGACTTGTCCCATCAGTACATAAAAAATGACCCATACATATTGATAGGCTTATATGATCAGCCATCCGTACTGCCTGGATGGACCAAGGACTGTCCAGAGTGGTCCATCAGGCCATGAAAAATCGACCCATACGTACTGATAGGCTGACATGATCAGCCTTAACCGTACTGAATGGAAGGATTTAACTCAACGGACCATGGACTTGCCGGAGTAATCCCATCAGTACATGAAAAATGACCCATACGTACTGATAGGATGATACGATCAGCCATCCGTACTGTCTGGAAGGACCAAGAACTGTCCAGACTTGTCCATCAGGCCATGAAAAATCGACCCATACGTACTAATATGCTGATATGATCAGCCTTATCCGTACTGAATAGAAGGATTTAACTCAAAAGACCATGGACTGTCCAGACTGGTCCCATCAGTACATGAAAAATGAACCATACGTACTGATATGCTAATACAATTAGCCATCCGTACTGCCTGGATGGACCAAGGACTGTCCAGAGTGGTCCATCAGGCCATGAAAAATCGACCCATACGTACTGATAGGCTGACATGATCAGCCTTAACCGTACTGAATGGAAGGATTTAACTCAACGGACCATGGACTGGCCAGAGTAATCCCATCGGTACATGAAAAATGACCCATACATACTGATAGGCTGATACGATCAACCATTCTTACTGCTTGGAAGGACGTACTGATAGGCTGATACGATCAACCATTCTTACTGCATCAGGCCATAAAATATCGACCCATACATACTGATAGGGTGATATGATCAGCCTTATCCATACTAAATGGAAGAATTTAACTAAATGGACCATGGACAGTCCGGACTGGTCCCATCAGTGCACCAAAAATTTCCCATACGTACTGATAGGCTGATACGATCAGCCATACGTACTGCCTGGAAGGACCAATGACTGTCCAGACTGGTCCATCAGGCCATGAAAAATCGACCCACATGTACTGATAGGCTGATATGATCAGCTTATACCTACTGAATGGAAGGATTTAACTCAACAGACCATGGAATGTCCAGACTGGTCCCATCAGTACATGAAAAACGACTAATACGTACCAATAGGCTGATACGATCAGCCATCCGTACTGCCTGGATGGATAAAGGACTGCCCAGAGTGGTCCATCAGGCCATGAAAAATTGACCCATACGTACAACTAGGCTGATATGATCAGTGTTAACCGTACTGAATGGAAGGATTTAATTCAACATACCATGGACTGTCCGTACTGGTCCCATCAGTACACCAAAAATGACCCATATGTACTGATAGGCTTATATGATCAGCAATCCGTACTGCCTGGAAGGACCAAGGACGTTCCAGACTGGTCCACCAGGCCATGAAAAATCGACCCATACGTACTAATAGGCTGATATGATCAGCCTTAACCGTACGGAATGGAAGGATTTAACTCAACGGACCATGGACTTGCCGGACTAATCCGTTCAGTACATGAAAAATGACCTATACATACTGATAGGCTGATACGATCAGCCATCCGTACTGCCTAGAATGACAAGGGACTGTCCAGAATGGTCCATCAAGCCATGAAATATTGACCCATACGTACTGATAGGTTGATATGATCAGCCGTATCCGTACTGAATGGAAGGATTTAATTAAATGGACCATGGACAGTACAGACTGGTTCCATTAGTACACCAAAAATAACCCATACGTACTGATAGGCTGATACGATCAGCCATCCGTACTGTCTGGAAGGACCAAGGACTGTCCATACTTGTCCATCAGGCCATGAAAAATCAACCCATACGTACTAGTAGGCTGATATGATCAGCCTTATCTGACTGAATAGAAGGATTTAACTCAACAGACCATGGACTGTCCGACTGGTCCCATCAGTACATGAAAAATGACCCTTACGTACTGATAGGCTGATACGATTAGCCATCCGTACTGCCTGGATGGACCATGGACTGTCAAGAGTGGTCCATCAGGCCATGAAAAATCCACCGATAAGTACTGATAGGCTGATATGATCAGCCTTAACCGTTTTGAATGGAAGGATTTAACTTAACAGACAATGGGCTGGCCGGAATAATCCCATCAGTACATGAAAAATGACCCATACATACTGATAGGCTGATACGATCAGCCATCTGTACTGCCTCGAAGGACAAGGGAGTGTCCAAACGGGTCCATCAGGCCTTGAAATATCGACCCATACGTACTGATATGCTGATATGATCAGCCTTAACCATACTGAATAGAAGGATTTAACTAAACTGACCATTGACTATCCAGATTGGTCCCATCAGTACATAAAAATGACCCTTACGTAATGATAGGCTGAACGATCAGCAATCCATACTGCCTGGAAGGACTAAGGACGTTCCAGACTGGTCCATCAGGCCATGAAAAATCGACCCATACGTACTAATAGGAGGATATGATCAATCTTAGCCGTACTGAATGGAAGGATTTAACTCAATGGACCATGGACTTGCTTGACTAATCCCATCAGTATATGAAAAATGACCCATACGTACTGATAGGCTGATACGATCAGCCATCCGTACTGCCTGGAAGGACAAGGGACTGTCCAGACTGGTCCATCAGGCCATGAAATATCAACCCATACGTACTAATAGGTTGATATATTCAGCCTTATACGTACTGAATGGAAGGATTTAATTAAATGGACCATGGACAGTACAGACTGGTCCCATCAGTATACCAAAAATGACCCATACGTACTGATAGGCTGATATGATAAGCCATACGTACTGTCTGGAAGGACCAAGGACTGTCCAGACTTGTCTATCAGGCCATGAAAAATTGACCCATACGTACTAATATGCTGATATGATCAGCCTTATCCGTACTGAATAGAAGGATTTAACTCAACAGACCATGGACTGTCCAGACTGGTCCTATCAGTACATGAAAAATGACCCATACGTACTGATAGGCTAATACAATTAGCCATCCGTACTGCCTGGATTGACCAAGGACTGTCCAGAGTGGTCCATCAGGCCATGAAAAATCGACCCATACATACTGATAGGCTGACATGATCAGCCTTAACCGTACTGAATGGAAGGATTTAACTCAACGGACCATGGACTGTTCAGACTGGTCCCATCAGTACATTAAAAATGACCCATACATACTGATAGGCTGATACAATCAGCCATTCGTACTGCTTGGAAGGACAAGGGACTGTCCAAACTGGTCCATCAGGCCATAAAATATCGACCCATACGTACTGATAGGTTGTTATGATAAGCCTTATCCATACTGAATGGAAGGAATTAAGTAAATGGACCATGGACAGTCTGGACTGGTCCCATCAGTGGACCAAAAATTTCCCATACGTACTTATAGGCTGATACGATCAGCCATACGTACTGCCTGGAAGGACCAAGGACTGTCCAGACTGGTCCATCAGGCCATGAAAAATCGACCCACATGTATTGATAGGCTGATATGATCAGCCTTATCCGTACTGAATGGAAGGATTTAACTCAACAGACCATGGACTGTCCAGACTGGTCCCATCAGTACATGAAAAATGACTAATACATACTAATAGGCTGATACGATCAGCCATCCGTACTGCCTGGATGGATAAGGGACTGTCTAGAGTGGTCCATCAGGCCATGAAAAATCGACCCATACGTACAACTAGGCTGATATGATCAGTGTTAACCGTACTGAATGGAAGGATTTAATTCAACATACCATGGACTGTCCGTACTGGTCCCATCAGTACACCAAAAATGACCATATGTACTGATAGGCTGATACGATCAGCAATCCGTACTGCCTGAAAGGACCAAGGACGTTCCACGTGTCCATCAGGCCATGAAAAATCGACCCATACGTACTAGTAGGCTGATATGATCAGCCTTACCCGTATTGAATGGAAGGATTTAACTAAACGGACCATGGACTATCCAGATTGGTCCCATCAGTACATGAAAAATGACCCTTACGTACTGATAGGCTGATACGATTAGCCATCCGTACTGCCTGGATGGACCAAGGACTGTCCAGAGTGGTCCATCAGGCCATGAAAAATCGACCCACACGTACTGATATGCTGATATGATCAACCTTATACGTACTGAATGGAAGGATTTAACCCAAAGGACCATGGACTGTCCAGACTGGTCCCATCAGTACATGAAAAATGACCCATACATACTGATAGGTTGATACGATCAGCCATCCGTACTGGCTAGATGGACCAAGGACTGTCCAAACAAGTCCATCAGGCCATGAAAAATCGACCCATACCTACTAATAGGCTGATATGATCAGCCTTAACCGTACGGAATGGAAGGATTTAACTCAACGGACCATGGACTTGCCGGACTAATCTCATCAGTACATGAAAAATGACCTATACATATTGATAGGCTGATACGATCAGCCATCCATACTGCCTTGAATGACAAGGGACTGTCCAGACTGGTCCATCAGGCCATGAAATATTGACCCATACGTACTGATAGGTTGATATGATCAGCCTTATCCGTACTGAATGGAAGGATTTAATTAAATGGACCATGGACAGTACAGACTGGTCCCATTAGTACACAAAAAATGACCCATACTTACTGATAGGCTGATACGATCAGCCATCCGTACTGTCTGGAAGGACCAAGGCCTGTCCAGACTTGTCCATCAGGTCATGAAAAATCGTCCCATACGTACTAATAGGCTGATATGATCAGCCTTATCCGTACTGAATAGAAGGATTTAACTCAACAGACCATGGACTGTCCGGACTGGCCCCATCAATACATGAAAAATGACCCATACGTACTGATAGGCTAATACGATTAGCCATTAGTACTGCATGGATGGACCAAGGACTGTCCAGAGTGGTCCATCAGGCCATGAAAAATCAACCCATTCGTACTAATAGGCTGACATGATCAGCCTTAACCGTACTGAATGGAAGGATTTAACTCAACGGACCATGGACTGGCCGGACTAATCCCATCAATACATGAAAAATGACCCATACATACTGATAGGCTGATACGATCAACCATTCGTACTGCCTGGAAGGACAAGGGACAGTCCAAACTGGTCCATCACGCCATGAAATATCGACCCATACGTACTGATAGGCTGATATGATCACCCTTAACCATACTGAATAGAAGGATTTAACTCAACTAACCATGGACTATCCAGATTGGTCCTATCAGTACATGAAAATGACCCTTACGTACTGATAGGATGATACGATCAGCCATCCGTACTGCCTTGATGGACAAACGACTGTCCAGAGTGGTCGATCAGGCCATGAAAAGTCGAACCATACGTACTGATAGGCTGATATGATCACTGTTAACCGTAATGAATGGAAGGATTTAATTCAACATACCATGGACTGTCCGGAATGGTCCAATCAGTACACCAAAAATGACCCATACATACTGATAGGCTCATAAGATCAGCAATCCGTACTGCCTGGAAGGACCAAGGACTGGTCAGACTGGTCCATCAGGGCATGAAAAATCAACACATACGTACTAATAGGCTGATATGATCAGTGTTATCCGTACTGAATGGAAGGATTTAACTCAACAGACCATGGACTATCCAGATTGGTCCCATCAGTACATGAAAAATCACCCTTACGTACTGATAGGCTGATATGATTGGCCATCTGTACTGCCTGGATGGACCAAGGACTGTCCAGAGTGGTCCATCAAGCCATAAAAAAACAACCCATACGTACTGATAGGCTGATATGATCAGCCTTAACCGTACTGAATGGAAGGATTTAATTCAACATACCATGGACTGTTCGTACTGGTCCCATTAGTACACCAAAAATGACCCATATGAACTGATAGGCTGATACGATCAGCAATTCGTACTGCCTCAAAGGACCAAGGACGTTCCACGTGTCCATCAGGCCATGAAAAATCGACCCATACGTACTAGTAGGCTGATATGATCAGCCTTACCCGTATTGAATGGAAGGATTTAACTAAACGGACCATGGACTATCCAGATTGGTCCCATCAATACATGAAAAATGACCCTTACGTACTGATAGGCTGATACGATTAGCCATCCGTACTGCCTGGATGGACCAAGGACTGTCCAGAGTGGTCCATCAGGCCATGAAAAATCGACCCACACGTACTGATATGCTGATATGATCAACCTTATACGTACTGAATGGAAGGATTTAACCCAAAGGACCATGGACTGTCCAGACTAGTCCCATCAGTACATGAAAAATGACCCATACATACTGATAGGTTGATACGATCAGCCATCCGTACTGGCTAGATGGACCAAGGACTGTCCAAACAAGTCCATCAGGCCAAGAAAAATTGACCCACACGTACTGATAGGCTGATATGATCAGCCTTAACCGTACTGAACGAAAGGACTTAACTCAACGGACCATGGACTGTCAAGACTGGTCCCATCAGTACATGAAAAATGACCCATACGTACTGATGACTAATACGATCAGCCGTCTGTACTGCATGGAAGGACCAAGGACTGTCCAGACTGGTCCATAAGGCCATGAAAAATCTAGCCATACATACTGATAGGATGATATGATCAGCCTTACCTATACTAAATGGAAAGATTTACCTCAACGGACCATGGACTGTCCAGAATGATCCCATTGGTACATGAAAAATGACCCGTACGTACTGATAGGCTAATATGATCAGCCATCCGTACTGTCTGGATGGACCAAGGACTGTCCAGACTGGTCCATCAGGCGAAGAAAAATCGACCCACACGTACTGACAGGCTGATATGATCATCCTTATCCGTACTGAATGGAACGATTTACCTCAACGGATCATGGACTGTCCAGACTAGTCCCATCAGTACATGAAAAATGACCCATATGTACTGATAGGCTGATACGATCAGCCATCCGTACTACTTGGATACACCAAGGACTATCTAGAATGGTCCATCAGGCCAAGAAAAATCGACCCACACGTACTGATAGGCTGATATGATCAGCATTATCTATACTGAATGGAAGGATTTAACTCAACGGACCATGGACTGTCTAGAATAGTCCCATTACATTAAAAATGACACAAACGTACTGATAGGCTGATACCATCAGCCATCCGTACTGCCTAGAAGGACCAAAGACAGTCCAGAGTTTTCCAACAGACCATGAAAAATTGACACATACGTACTGATAGGCTGATATGATCAGCCTTATCCGTACTGGTCCCACCTGTACATGAAAAATGACCCATAGGTACTAATGACTGATACGATCAGCCATCCGTACTGCCTGGATGGACAAAGGACTGTCCAGACTGGTCCATCAAGCCATAAAAAACCAACCCATATGTACTGATAGGCGGATATGATCAGCCTTAACCGTATTGAATGGAATGATTTAATTCAACATATCATGGACTGTCCATACTGGTCCCATCAGTACACCAAAAATGACCCATATGTACTGATAGGCTGATACGATCAGCAATCCGTACTGCCTGGAAGGACCAAGGACGTTCCAGACGTGTCCATCAGGCCATGAAAAATCGACCCATACGTACTAATAAGCTGATATGATCAGCCTTATCCATACTGAATAGAAGGATTTAACTCAACGGACCATGGACTATCCAGATTGGTCCCATCAGTACATGAAAAATGACCCTTACGTACTGATAGGCTGATACGATTAGGCATCCGTACTGCCTGGATTGACCAAGGACTGTCCAAAGTAGTCCATCAGGCCATGAAAAATCAACCCATACGTACTGATTGGCTGATATGATCAGCCTTAACCGTACTGAATGGAAGGATTTAACTTAACGGACCATGGACTGGCCGGAATAATCCCATCAGTACATGAAAAATGACCCATACATACTGATAGGGTGATACAATCAGCCACCTGTACTGCCTCGAAGGACAAGGGACTGTCCAAACTGGTTCCTCAGGCCATGAAATATCGACCCATACGTACTGATAGGCTGATATGATCAGCCATAACCATACTGAATGGACTGTCAAGACTGGTCCCATCAGTACATGAAAAATGACCCATACGTACTGATGACTAATACGATCAGCCATCCGTAAAGCATGGATGGACCAAGGACTGTCAAGACTGGTCCATAAGGCCATGAAAAATCTACCCATACATACTGGTAGGCTGATATGATCAGCCTTACCTATACTGAATGGAAAGATTTAACTCAACGAACCATGGACTGTCCAGACTGATCCCATAAGTACATGAAAAATGACCCATACGTAGTGATAGGCTAATATGATCAGCCATCCGTACTGCCTGGATTGACCAAGGACAGTCCAGACTGGTCCATCATGCCAAGAAAAATCTACCCACACGTATTGATAGGCTGATATGATCAGCCTTATCCGTACTGAATGGAAGGATTTACCTCAACGGAGCATAGACTGTCCAGACTAGTCCCATCAGTACATGAAAAATGACCCATACGTACTGATAGGCTGATACGATCAGCCATCCGTACTGCTTGGAAGCACCAAGGACTGTCCATACTGGTCCATCAGGCCAAGAAAAATTGACCCACACGTACAGATAGGCTGATATGATCAGCCTTATCCGTACTGAATGGAAGGTTTAATTTAACGGACGAAGGACTGTCCAGACTGGTCCATCAAGCCACAAAAAACCAACCCATACGTACTGATAGGCTGATATGATCAGCCTTAACCGTATTGAATGGAATGATTTAATTCAACATACCATGGACTGTCCGTACTGGTCCCATCAGTACACCAAAAATGACCCATATGTACTGATAGGCTGATATGATCAGCAATCCGTACTGCCTGGAAGGACTAACGACGTTCCAGACGTGTCCATCAGGCCATGAAAAATCGACCCATACGTACTAATAGTCTGATATGATCAGCCTTATCCGTACTGAATGGAAGGATTTAACTCAACGGACCATGGACTATCCAGATTGGTCCCATCAGTACATGAAAAATGACCCTTACGTACTGATAGGCTGATACGATTAGGCATCCATACTGCCTGGAGGGACCAAGGACTGTCAAAAGTGGTCCATCAGGCCATGAAAAATCGACCCATACGTACTGATAGGCTGATATGATCAGCCTTAACCGTACTGAATGGAAGGATTTAACTTAACGGACCATGGACTGTTCAGAATAATCCCATCAGTACAGGAAAAATGATCCATACATACTGATAGGCTGATACGATCAGCCACCTGTACTGCCTCGAAGGAGAAGGGACTGTCCAAACTGGTCCATCAGGCCATGAAATATCGACCCATACATACTGATAGGCTGATATGATCAGCCTTAACCATACTGAATGGACTGTCAAGACTGGTCCCATCAGTACATGAAAAATGACCCATACGTACTGATGACTAATACGATCAGCCATCCGTAATGCATGGATGGACCAAGGACTGTCCAGACTGGTCCATAGGGCCATGAAAAATCTACCCATACATACTGGTAGGCTGCTATGATCAGCCTTACCTATACTGAATGGAAAGATTTAACTCAACGAACCATGGACTGTCCAGACTGATCCCATAAGTACATGAAAAATGACCCATACGTAGTGATAGGCTAATATGATCATCCATCCGTACTGCCTGGATGGACCAAGGACTGTCCAGACTGGTCCATCTTCCGGTCACTATTACCACCAGTGGCAGCTGGGTGGCTCCGGATTTTCAGTTTAGCTTCTTCAGCTAGTTTGGTTTCCAACATGGCCATCCTCTGAACCAACTCGGACACAGTGTGGAAGGTGCGGACAGAGCAGTAGGTTCGGAACTCCACCCTAAGGCGTCTTATGAATCGACTTACCTGAACCGACTCGTCCTCCAGTTCCTTACCCACATAGCGCCTGAGTCGGTTGAACTCCTCCTGATACTTTCTAACCGTCCTACGACCCTGGACCAGGTCCAAGAACTTAGCCTCCAAATGATCCCAAGCCTCAGCCAGGAAGTACTTGTGGTTGAACTCAACCACAAAGTGAGAGAAACGTTCAATGGTGCCATTGGTACGCTTGTCTAGTGCCAACCACCAGTTATGAGCATCACCCTCCAAGAAGTGAATTGCTATGTCCTTCTGAAGTATTAGCCTATCAGTACGTATGGGTTATTTTTCATGTAGTGATGGGACCAGTCAGGACAGTTCATGGTCTGTTAAGTTAATCCTTCTATTCAGTACGGATAAGGCTGATCATATCAGCCTATCAGTACGTATGGGTTGATTTTTCATGGCCTGATGGACCAGTCTTAATAGTCCTTGGTCCATCCAAGCGGTTGGGATGGCTGATCGTATCAACATATCAGAACGTATGGGTCATTTTCATGTATTGATGGGACCAGTCCGGACAGTTCATGGTATGTTGAGTTAATCCGTATATTCAGTACGGATAAGGCTGATCATATCAGCCTATCAGTACGTGTGGGAAAATTTTTCATGTCCTGATGGACCAGTCCTTGTAGTCCTTGTTCCATCCAAGCGGTACAGATGGCTGATCGTATCAGCATATCAAACCGTATGAGTCATTTTTCATGTATTGATGTGATCAGTCTGGACAGTCCATGGTCCGCTGAATTAAATCTTTCCATCCAGTAAGGTGAAGGCTGATCATATCAGACTATCAGTACGTATAGGTCAATTTTTCATGGCCTGATGGACCAGTATGGACAGTCCTTGTTCCTTCCAGGCAGTACGGATGGCTGATCATATCAGCCTATCAATACGTATTGGTTATTTTTCATTTACTGATGGGTCCAGTACGGACAGTCCATGGTCCATTGAGTTAAATCCTTACATTCGTACGGATAAGGGTATCATATCAGCCTATCAATACGTATGGTTCGATTTTTCATGGCCTGATGGACCAGTTTGGACAGTCCTTGATCCTTCCAGGCAGTTCGGATGGCTGATCGTATCAGCATATCAGTACGTATGGGTCATTTTTCATGTACTGATGGGATCAATCCGGACAGTCCATGGTCCATTGAGTTAAATCCTTCCATTCAGTACGGATAAGGCTGATCATATCAGCCTATCAATATGTATGGGTCAATTTTTCATGGCCTGATGGACCAGTCTTGACAGTCCTTGGTCCTTCCAGGCGGTACGGATGGCTGATCGTATCAACCTATCAATATGTATTGGTCATTTTCCATGTACTGATGAGACCAGTCCGGNTCAACCACAAAGTGAGAGAAACGTTCAATGGTGCCATTGGTACGCTTGTCTAGTGCCAACCACCAGTTATGAGCATCACCCTCCAAGAAGTGAATTGCTATGTCCTTCTGATAATCCTCTGGGAAACGGGTTGAGTTGAAGTTGAGGACCAGCCTGCTCCTCCACTCATCAGCCTCCAATGGGTCAACACTTCCAGCAAAGTGTTTGGTGCCCATTTTAGCTATGTGCTCCAGTAGCTTTAGGTAATCCATTCTCCTAACCGCCCTAGGGGGTGGATCGATCTCAACCACCTCGGATACCTGTTCCATACGCCTACCATCTAAGGGAACAGCTGTTGGAATGGTTCCAGGTTGACCCACAAACGAGTTCACCAGTGGTGTGAACACTTGGGTCAGAGCTATCATCTGGTTGCCCATAGCTTTCATAGCCTCCAGCACATCTTTCACGGATGGATCAGTAGCTGGGTTGGCTAACCCAGCTGTCACGTTGCCCACAGCCTCTCAACGCCCATCCTGGCGACCAGCATGTGAGGACTCACCCTCATCCTCCATCTCCCTCTGCTGCTGTTCATCATCTCCATCAGCTGGCCACAGCTCCTTGGTCCTTCCAGGCAGTACGGATGGCTGATCATATCACCCTATCAATACATATTGGGCATTTTTCATTTACTGATGGGAACAGTTCGGACAGTCCATGGTCCATTGAGTTAAATCCTTACATTCGTACGGATAAGGGTGATCATATCAGCCTATCAATACGTATGGGTCGATTTTTCATAGCATGATGGACCAGTCTGGACAGTCCTTGGTCCTTCCAGGCAGTTTGGATGGCTGATTGTATCAGCATATTAGTATGTATGGGTCATTTTTCATGTACTGATGGGATCAATCCGGACAGTCCATGGTCCATTGAGTTAAATCCTTCCATTCAGTACGGATAAGGCTGATCATATCAGCCTATCAGTACGTATGGGTCAATTTTTCATGGCCTGATGGACCAGTCTGGACAGTCCTTGGTCCTTTTAGGCAGTACGGATGGCTGATCGTATCAACCTATCAATACTTATTCGTCATTTTTCATGTACTGTTGAGACCAGTCCGGACAGTCTATGATCTGTTGAGTTAAATCCTTCCATTCAGTACGGATAAGGCTGATCATATCAGCCTATCACTACGTATCGGTCGATTTTTCATGGCCTGATGGACCAGTCTGAACAGTCCTTGGTCCTTCCAGGCAGTACGGATGGTTGATCGTATTATCCTATCAATACTTATTGTTTATTTTTCATGTATTGATGGGACCAGTCCGGACTGTCCATGGTCTATTGAGTTAAATCCTTACATTTAGTACGGATAAGGCTGATCATATCAGCCTATCAGTACGTATGGATCGATTTTTCATGGCCTAATGGACTAGTCTGGACAGTCCTTGGTCCGTCCAGGCAGTACGGATGGCTGATCATATTAGCCTATCAATACTTATTGGTCATTTTTCATGTATTGAAGGGACCAGTCCGTTCAGTCAATATGGATAAGGCTGATCATATCAGCTTATCAATACGTATGGTTCGATTTTTCATGGCCTGATGGACCAGTCTGGACAATCCTTGGTCCTTCCAGGCAGTACGGATGACTGATCGTATCAACCTATCAATACGTATTGGTCATTTTTCATGTACTGATGAGACCAGTCTGGACAGTCCATGATCTGTTGAGTTAAATCCTTTAATTCAGTACGGTGAAGGTATATCATATCAGCCTATCAGTACGTATGGGTTGATTTTTCATGGCCTGATGGACAGTCTGGATAGTCCTTGGTCCTTCCAGGCAGTACGGATGGCTGATCGTATTAGCCTATCAGTACGTATGGGTTATTTTTCATGTAGTGATGGGACCAGTCAGGACAGTTCATGGTCTGTTAAGTTAATCCTTCTATTCAGTACGGATAAGGCTGATCATATCAGCCTATCAGTACGTATGGGTTGATTTTTCATGGCCTGATGGACCAGTCTTAATAGTCCTTGGTCCATCCAAGCGGTTGGGATGGCTGATCGTATCAACATATCAGAACGTATGGGTCATTTTCATGTATTGATGGGACCAGTCCGGACAGTTCATGGTATGTTGAGTTAATCCGTATATTCAGTACGGATAAGGCTGATCATATCAGCCTATCAGTAC
>MU106038.1:197837-220908 GCA_012274485.2 Sinapis alba
TGGGTCGATTTTTCATGGCCTGATGGACCAGTCTGGACAATCCTTGGTCCTTCTAGGCAGTATGGATGGCTGATCGTATCAACCTATCAATACATATTGATCATTTTTCATGTACTGATGAGACAAGTCCGGACAGTCCATGATCTGTTGAGTTAAATCCTTCCATTCAGTACGGATAAGGCTGATCATATCAGCCTATCAGTACGTATGGGTCGATTTTTCATGGCCTGATTGGCCAGTCTGGACAGTACTTGGTCCTTCCAGGCAGTACGGATGGCTTATCGTATTAGCCTATCAATACTTATTGTTTATTTTTCATGTAATTATGGGACCAGTCCAGACTGTCCATGGTCTATTGAGTTAAATCCTTACATTCAGTACGGGTAGGGCTGATCATATCAGCCTATCAGTACGTATGGATCGATTTTTCATGGCCTGATGGACTAGTTTGGACAGTTCTTGGTCCTTCCAGGCAGTACGGATGGCTGATCATATTAGCTTATCAATACTTATAGGTCAATTTTCATGTATTGAAGGGACCAGTCCGGACTGTCAGTATGGATAAGGCTGATCATATCAGCTTATCAGTACGTATGGGTTAATTTTTGATGGCCTGATGGACCAGTCTGGACAATCCTTGGTCCTTCCAGGCAGTACGGATGCCTGATCGTATCAACCTATCAATACGTATTGGTCATTTTCATGTACTGATGAGACCAGTCTGGACAGTACATGATCTGTTGAGTTAAATCCTTTAATTCAGTACGGTGAAGGTATATCATAGCAGCCTATCAGTACGTATGGGTCGATTTTTCATGGCCTGATGGACAGTCTGGATAGTCCTTGGTCCTTCCAGGCAGTACGGATGGCTGATCATATCAGCCTATCAATACGTATTGGTTATTTTTCATTTACTGATGGGACCAGTACGGACAGTCCATGGTCCATTGAGTTAAATCCTTACATTCGTACGGATAAGGGTGATCATATCAGCCTATCAATACGTATGGTTCGATTTTTTCATGGCCTGATGGACCAGTTTGGACAGTCCTTGATCCTTCCAGGCAGTTCGGATGGCTGATCGTATCAGCATATCAGTACGTATGGGTCATTTTTCATGTACTGATGGGATCAATCCGGACAGTCCATGGTCCATTGAGTTAAATCCTTCCATTCAGTACGGATAAGGCTGATCATATCAGCCTATCAATATGTATGGGTCGATTTTTCATGGCCTGATGGACCAGTCTGGACAGTCCTTGGTCCTTCCAGGCAGTACGGATGGCTGATCATATCAGCCTATCAATACGTATTGGTTATTTTTCATTTACTGATGGGACCAGTACGGACAGTCCATGGTCCATTGAGTTAAATCCTTACATTCGTACGGATAAGGGTGATCATATCAGCCTATCAATACGTATGGTTTGATTTTTTCATGGCCTGATGGACCAGTTTGGACAGTCCTTGATCCTTCCAGGCAGTTCGGATGGCTGATCGTATCAGCATATCAGTACGTATGGGTCATTTTTCATGTACTGATGGGATCAATCCGGACAGTCCATGGTCCATTGAGTTAAATCCTTCCATTCAGTACGGATAAGGCTGATCATATCAGCCTATCAATATGTATGGGTCGATTTTTCATGGCCTGATGGACTAGTCTTGACAGTCCTTGGTCCTTCCAGGCAGTACGGATGGCTGATCGTATCAACCTATCAATACGTATTGGTCATTTTCCATGTACTGATGAGACCAGTCCAGACAGTCCATGATCTGTTGAGTTAAATGCTTACCATTCAGTGCGGATAACGCTGATCATATCAGCCTATCAGTACGTATGGGTCGATTTTTCATGGCCTTATGGACCAGTCTGGACAGTCCTTGGTCCTTCCAGGCAGTACGGATGGTTGATCGTATTAGCCTATCAATACTTATTGTTTATTTTTCATGTATTAATGGTACCAGTCCGGACTGTCCATGGTCCATTGAGTTAAATCCTTACATTCAGTATGGGTAGCGCTGATCATATCAGCCTATCAGTACGTATGGATCGATTTTTCATGGCCTGATGGACTAGTTTGGACAGTTCTTGGTCCTTCCAGGCAGTACGGATGGCTGATCATATTAGCTTATCAATACTTATTGGTCATATTTCATGTATTGAAGGGACCAGTCCGGACAGTCCATGATTCGTTGAGTTAAATCCTTCCAATCAATATGGATTAGGCTGATCATATCAGCTTATCAGTACGTGTGGGTCGATTTTTCATGGCCTGATGGACCAGTCTGGACAATCCTTGGTCCTTCCAGGCAGCACGGATGGCTGATCGTATCAACCTATCAATACATATTGGTCATTTTTCATGTACTGATGAGACCAGTCCGGACAGTCCATGATCTGTTGAGTTAAATCCTTCCATTCAGTACGGATAAGGCTGATCATATAATCCTATCAGTACGTATGGGTCAATTTTTCATGGCCTTATTGGCCAGTCTGGACAGTACTTGGTCCTTCCAGGCAGTACGGATGGCTTATCGTATTAGCCTATCAATACTTATTGTTTATTTTTCATGTATTGATGGGACCAGTCCGGACAGTCCATGGTCCATTGAGTTAAATCCTTAAATTCTGTACGGATACGACTGATCATATCAGCCTATCAGAACGTATGGGTCATTTTTCATGTATTGATGGGACCAGTCCGAACAGTGCGTTGTCTGTTGAGTTAATCCTTAAATTAAGTGCGGATAAGGCTGATCATATCAGCCTATCAGTACGTATGGGTTGATTTTTCATGGCCTGATGGACCAGTCTTGATAGTCCTTGGTCCATCCAAGCGGTACGGATGGCTGATCGTATCAGCATATCAAAACGTATGAGTCATTTTTCATGTATTGATGGGACCAGTCTGGACAGTCCATGGTCCGTTGAATTAATTCTTTCCATTCAAGACGGTGAAGGCTGATCATATCAGACTATCAGTACGTATAGGTCGATTTTTCATGGCCTGATGGACCAGTATGGACAGTCCTTGTTCCTTTGAGGCAGTACGGATGGCTGATCATATCAGCCTATCAATACGTATTGGTCATTTTTCATTTACTGATGGTACCAGTACGGACAGTCCATGGTCCATTGAGTTACATCCTTACAATCGTACGGATAAGGGTGATCATATCAGCCTATCAATACGTATGGGTCGATTTTTCATGGCCTGATGGA
This sequence comes from Sinapis alba, assembly GCA_012274485.2. NCBI lineage: Eukaryota > Viridiplantae > Streptophyta > Magnoliopsida > Brassicales > Brassicaceae > Sinapis > Sinapis alba. Next base: position 201,064 of record MU106038.1, read on the forward strand.
CCAGTATGGACAGTCCTTGTTCCTTCCAGGCAGTACGGATGGCTGATCATATCAGCCTATCAACACGTATTGGTCATTTTTCATTTGCTGATAGGACCAGTACGGACAGTCCATGGTCCATTGAGTTAAATCCTTCCATTCAGTACGGATAAGGCTGATCATATCAGCCTATCAGTACGTATGGGTCGATTTTTCATGGCCTGATGGACCAGTCTGGACAGTCCTTGGTCCTTCCAGGCAGTACAGATGGCTGATCGTATCAACCTATCAATATGTATTGGTCGTTTTTCATGTACTGATGAGACCAGTCTGGACAGTCCATGGTCTGTTGAGTTAAATCCTTCCATTCAGTACGGATAAGGCTGATCATATCAGCCTATCAGTACGTATGGGTCGATTTTTCATGGCCTGATGGACCAGTCTGTACATTCCTTGGTCCTTGGTCCTTCCAGGCAGTACGGATGGCTGATCGTATTAGCCTATCAATACTTATTGTTTATTTTTCATATATTGATGGGACTAGTCCGAACAGTCCATGGTCCATTGAGTTAAATCCTTAAATTCAGTACGGATCCGGCTTATCATATCAGCCTATTAGTACGTATGGGTCGATTTTTCATGGCCTGATGGACCATTCTAGACAGTCCTTGGTCCTTCCAGACAATAGGGATGGCTGATCATATTAGCCTATCAATACTTATTGGTCATTTTCCATGTATTGAAGGGACCAGTCCGAACAGTCCATGATTCGTTATGTTAAATCCTTCCATTCAATATGGATAAGGCTGATCATATCACCTTATCAGTACGTACGGGTCAACTATTCATGGTCTGATGGACCAGTCTGGACAGTCCTTGGTCCTTCCAGGCAGCACGGATGGCTGATCGTATCAACCTATCAATATGTATTGGTCGTTTTTCATGTACTGATGAGCCCAGTCCGGACAGTCCATGATCTGTTGAGTTAAATCCTTCCATTCAATATAGATAAGGCTGATCATATCAGCTTATCAGTACGTATGAGTCGATTTTTCATGGTCAGATGGACCAGTCTGGACAGTCCTTGGTCCTTCCAGGCAGTACGGATGCCTGATCGTATCAACCTATCAATACGTATTGGTCATTTTTCATGTACTAATGAGACCAGTCCAGACAGTCCATGATCTGTTGAGTTAAATCCTTCCATTCAGTAGAGATAAGGCTGATCATATCAGCCTATCAGTATGTATGGGTCGATTTTTCATGGCCTGATGGACCAGTCTGGACAGTCCTTGGTCCTTCCAGGCAATACGGATGGCTGATAATATTAGCCTATCAATACTTATTGGTCATTTTTCATGTATTGAAGGGACCAGTCCGGATAGTCCATGATCAGTTGAGTTAAATCCTTCCATTCAATATGGATAAGGCTGATCATATCAGCTTATCAATACATATGGGTCGATTTTTCATGGTCAGATGGACCAGTCTTGACAGTCCTTGGTCCTTCCAGGCAGTACGGATGCCTGATCGTATCAACCTATCAATACGTATTGGTCATTTTTCATGTACTGATGAGACCAGTCCGCACAGTCCATAATCTGTTGAGTTAAATCCTTCCATTCAGTACAGATAAGGCTGATCATATCAGCCTATCAGTACGTATGGGTCGAATTTTCATGGCATGATGGACCAGTCTGGACAGTCCTTGGTCCTTCAAGACAATACAGATGGCTGATCATATCAACCTATCAGTACGTATGGGTTATTTTTCATGTACTAATGGGACCACTCCGGACAGTCCATGGTCCATTGAGTTAAATCCTTACATTCAGTGCGGATAAGGCTGGTCATGTCAGCCTATCAGTACGTATGGGTCAATTTTTCATGGCCTGAAGGACCAGTCTGGACAGTTCTTGGTCCTTCCAGGCAGTTCGGATGGCTGATCGTATCAGTATATCAGTACGTATGGGTCATTTTTCATGTACTGATGGGACCAGTCCGGACAGTCCATGGTCAATTGAGGTAAATCCTTCCATTCAGTTCGGATAAGGATGATCATATCAGCCTATCAGTACCTATGGGTCAATTTTTCATGGCCTGATTGACCAGTCTGAACAGTCCTTGGTCCTTCCAGGCAGTACAGATGGCTGATCGTATCAGCAAATCAGTACGTATGGGTCATTTTTCATGTACTGATGGGACCAGTCCGGACAGTCCATGGTCCATTAAGTTAAATCCTTCCATTCAGCACGGATAAGGCTGATCATATCAGCCTACCAATACGTATGGGTCGATTTTTCATGGCCTGATGGACCAGTGTGGACAGTCCTTGGTCTTTCAAGGCAGTACAGATGGCTGATCGTATCAACCTATCAATACGTATTGGTCATTTTTCATGTACTGATGAGACCAGTCCGAACAGTCCATGATATGTTGAGTTAAATCCTTCCATTCAGTACGGATATGGCTGATCATATCAGCCTATCAGTACGTATGGGTCGATTTTTCATGGCCTGATGGATCAGTCTGGACAGTCCTTGGTCTTTCCAGGCAGTACGGATGGTTGATCGTATTAGCCTATCAATACTTATTGTTTATTTTTCATGTATTGATGGACCAGTCCGGACAGTCCATGGTCCATTGAACTAAATCCTTACATTCAGTGTGGATAAGGCTGGTCATGTCAGCCTATCAGTACGTATGGGTCGATTTTTCATGGCCTGAAGGACCAGTCTGGACAGTTCTTGGTCCTTCCAGGCAGTTCGGATGGCTGATCGTATCAGCATATCAGTACGTATGGGTCATTTTTCATGGCCTGATGGACCAGTCTAGACAGTCCTTGGTCCTTCCAGACAGTACGGATGGCTGATCATATTAGCCTATCAATACTTATTGGTCAATTGAGGTAAATCCTTCCATTCAGTACGGATATGGATGATCATATCAGCCTATCAGTACGTATGGGTCGATTTTTCATGGCCTGACGTACCAGTCTGGACAGTCCTTGGTCCTTCCAGGCAGTACGGATGGCTGATCATATTAGCCTATCAATACTTATTGGTCATTTTTAATGTATTGAAGGGACCAGTCCGGACAGTCCATGATTCGTTGAGTTAAATCCTTCCAATCAATATGGATTAGGCTGATCATATCAGCTTATCAGTACGTATGTGTCGATTTTTCATGGCCTGATGGACCAGTCTGGACGATCCTTGGTCCTTACAGGCAGTACGGATGGCTGATCGTATCAACCTATCAATACTTATTGGTCATTTTTCATGTACTGATGAGACCAGTCCGGACAGTCCATGATATGTTGAGTTAAATCCTTCCATTCAGTACGGATAAGGCTGATCATATCAGCCTATCAGTACGTATGGGTCGATTTTTCATGGCCTGATGGACCAGTCTGTACAGTCCTTGGTCCTTACAGGCAGTACGGATGGCTGATCGTATTAGCCTATCAATACTTATTGTTTATTTTTCATGTATTGATGGGACCAGTCCGAACAGTCCATGGTCCATTGAGTTAAATCCTTAAATTCAGTACGGATACGGCTGATCATATCAGCCTATTAGTACGTATGGGTCAATTTTTCATGGCCTGATGGACCAGTCTAGACAGTCCTTGGTCCTTCCAGACAGTACGGATGGCTGATCATATTAGCCTATCAATACTTATTGGTCATTTCCCATGTATTGAAGGGACCAGTCCGGACAGTCCATGATTTGTTATGTTAAATCCTTCCATTCAATATGGATAAGGCTGATCATATCACCTTATCAGTACGTACGGGTCAATTATTCATGGTCTGATGGACCAGTCTGGACAGTCCTTGGTCCTTCCAGGCAGTACGGATGGCTGATCGTATCAACCTATCAATATGTATTGGTCATTTTTCATGTACTGATGAGACCAGTCCGGACAGTCCATGATCTGTTGAGTTAAGTCCTTACATTCAGTACGGGTAAGGCTGATCATATCAGCCTATCAGTACGTATGGGTCGATTTTTCATGGCCTGATGGACTAGTCTGGACAGTCCTTGGTCCTTCCAGGCAGTACGGATGGCTGATCGTATTAGCCTATCAAAACTTATTGTTTATTTTTCATGTATTGATGGGACGAGTCCGAACAGTCCATGGTCCATTGAGTTAAATCCTTAAATTCAGTACGGATACGGCTGATCATATCAGCCTATTAGTACGTATGGGTCAATTTTTCATGGCCTGATGGACCAGTCTAGACAGTCCTTGGTCCTTCCAGACAGTACGGATGGCTGATCATATTAGCCTATCAATACTTATTGGTCATTTTCCATGTATTGAAGGGACCAGTCCGGACAGTTCATGATTCGTTATGTTAAATCCTTCCATTCAATATGGATAAGGCTGATCATATAACCTTATCAGTACGTACGGGTCAATTATTCATGGTCTGATGGACCAGTCTGGACAGTCCTTGGTCCTTCCAGGCAGTACGGATGGCTGATCATATCAACCTATCAATATGTATTGGTCATTTTTCATTTGCTGATGGGACCAGTACGGACAGTCCATGGTCCATTGAGTTAAATCGTTACATTCGTACGGATAAGGGTGATCATATCAGCCTATCAATACGTATGGGTCAATTTTTCATGGCCTGATGGACCAGTCTGGACTGTCCTTGGTCCTTCCAGGCAGTTTGGATGGCTGATCGTATCAGCATATCTGTACGTATGGGTCATTTTTCATGTACTGATGGGATCAATCCGGACAGTACATGGTCCATTGAGTTAAATCCTTCCATTCAGTTCGGATAAGGCTGATCATATCAGCTATCAGTACTTATGGGTCGATTTTTCATGGCCTGATGGACCAGTCTGGACAGTCCTTGGTCCTTCCAGGCAGTACGGATGGCTGATCGTATCAACCTATCAATACGTATTGGTCATTTTTCATGTACTGATGAAACCAGTCCGGACAGTCCATTATCTGTTGAGTTAAATGCTTCCATTCAGTACGGATAAGGCTGATCATATCAGCCTACCAGTACGTATGGGTCGATTTTTCATGGCCTGATGGACCAGTCTGTACAGTCCTTGGTCCTTCCAGGCAGTACGGATGGCTGATTGTATTAGCCTATCAATACTTATTGTTTATTTTTCATGTATTGATGGGACGAGTCCGAACAGTCCATGGTCCATTGAGTTAAATCCTTAAATTCAGTACGGATACGGCTGATCATATAAGCCTATTAGTACGTATGGGTCAATTTTTCATGGCCTGATGGACCAGTCTAGACAGTCCTTGGTCCTTCCAGACAGTACGGATGGCTGATCATATTAGCCTATCAATACTTATTGGTCATTTTCCATGTATTGAAGGGACCAGTCCGGACAGTCCATGATTCGTTATGTTAAATCCTTCCATTCAATATGGATAAGGCTGATCATATCACCTTATCAGTACGTACGGGTCAATTATTCATGGTCTGATGGACCAGTCTGGACAGTCCTTGGTCCTTCCAGGCAGTACGGATGGCTGATCGTATCAACCTATCAATATGTATTGGTCGCTTTTCATGTACTGATGAGACCAGTCCGGACACTCCATGATCTGTTGAGTTAAATCCTTACATTCAGTACGGGTAAGGCTGATCATATCAGCCTATCAGTACGTATGGGTCGATTTTTCATGGCCTGATGGACTAGTCTGGACAGTCCTTGGTCCTTCTAGGCAGTACGGATGGCTGATCGTATTAGCCTATCAATACTTATTGGTCATTTTTCATGTATTGAAGGGACCAGTCCGGACAGTCCATGATTCGTTAAATTAAATCCTTCCAATCAATATGGATTAGGCTGATCTTATCAGCTTATCAGTACATATGTGTCGATTTTTCATGGCCTGATGGACCAGTCTGGACAATCCTTGGTCCTTACATTCGTACGTATTGGAAGCATTTAACTTAATGGACCATGGACTATCCGGACTGGTCCCATCAGTACATGAAAAATGACCCATACGTACTGATATGCTGATACGATCAGCCATCCGAACTGCCTGGAAGGACCAAGGACTGTCCAGACTGGTCCATCAGGCCATGATAAATCGACCCATACGTACTGATAGGCTGTTTTGATCAGCCTTATCCATACTGAATGGAAGGATTTAACTCAACCAATCAGGGACTGCCCGGACTTGTCTCATCAGTAAATGAAAAATGACCAATACGTATTGATAGGCTGATATGATCAGCCATCCGTACTGCCTGGAAGGACCAAGGACTGTCCAGCCTGGTCCATCAGGACATGAAAAATCAACCAATACATACTGATAGGCTGATATGATCAGCCTTATCCGTACTGAATTGAAGGATTTAACTCAATGGACCATGGACTGTCCGGACTGGTCCCATCAGTACATGAAAAATGACCCATACGTACTGATACGCTGATACGATCAGCCATCCAAACGTCCTGGAAGAACCAAGGACTGTCCAGACTGGTCCATCAGGCCATGATAAATCGACCCATACGTACTGATAGGTTGTTAAGATCAGCCTTATCCATACTGAATGGAAGGATTTAACTCAACGGATCAGTGACTGCCCGGACTTGTCTAATCAGTAAATGACAAATGACCAGTACGTATTGATAGGCTGATATGGTAAACCATTCGTAATGCCTGGAAGGACCAAGGACTGTCCAGACTGGTCCATAAGGCCTTGAAAAATTGACCCATATGTACTGATAGGCTGATATGATCAGCCTTATCCGTACTGAATGAAAGGATTTAACTCAACAGATCATGGACTGTCCGGACTGGTCCCATCAATACATGAAAAATGACTAATAAGTATTGATAGGCTAATATGATCAGCCATCCGTACTGCCTGGAAGGACCAAGGACTGTCCAGACTGGTCCATCTGGCGATAAAAATCGACCCATACTTACTTATAAGCTGATATGATCAGCCTTATCCATACTGAATGGAAGGATTTAACTCAACAGATAATGGACTGACTGGACTGGTCCCATCAATACATGAAAAATGACCAATAAGTATTATTAGGCTAATATGATCAGCCATCCGTATTGCCTGGAAGGACCAAGGACTATCCAGACTGGTCCATCAGGCCATGAAAAATCGACCCATACGTACTGATAGGCTGATTTGATCATCCTTATCCGTACTGAATGGAAGGATTTAACTCAATGGACCATGGACTGTCCGGACTGGTCTCATCAGTACATGAAAAATGACCCATACGTACTGATATGCTGATACGATCAGCCATCCAAACTGCCTGGAAGGACAAAGGACTGTCCAGAGTTGTCCATCAGGCCATGATAAATGGACCCATTCGTACAGATAGGCTGTTATGATCAGCCTTATCCATACTGAATGGAAGGATTTAACTCAACCGATCAGGGACTTCCCGAACTTGTCTCATCTGTAAATGAAAAATGACCAATACGTATTGATAGGCTGATATGATCAGCCATCCGTATAGCTAGGATGGACCAAGGTTGTCGAGAGTGGTCCATTACGCCATCAAAAATTGACCCATACGTATTGATAGGCTGATATGGTCAGCCTTCACCGTACTGAATGGAAAGATTTAATTCAACGGACCATGGACTGTCCAGACTGGTCCCATAAATACATGAAAAATGACCAATAAGTATTGATAGGCTAATACGATCAGCCATCTGTACTGCCTGGAAGGACCAAGGACTGTCCAGACTGGTCCGTCAGGCCATGAAAAATCGACCCATACGTACTGATAGGCTGATATGATCATCCTTATCCGTACTGAATGGAAGGATTTAACTCAATGGACCATGGACTGTCCGGACTGGTCCCATCAGTACATGAAAAATGACCCATACGTACTGATATGCTGATACGATCAGACATCAAAACTGCTTGGAAGGACCAAGGACTGTCCAAACTGGTCCATCTGGCCATGAAAAATCGACCCAAACGTACTGATAAGCTGATATGATCAGCCTTATCCATACTGAATGGAAGGATTTAACTCATTGGATCATGGACTGTCTAGACTGGTCCCATCAATATATGAAAAATGACCAATAAGTATTGATAGGCTAATATGATCAGCCATCCGTACTGCCTGGAAGGACCAATGACTATCCAGACTGGTCCATCAGGCCATGAAAAATCGACCCATACGTACTGATAGGCTGATATGATCAGCCTTATCCATACTGAATAGAAGGATTTAACTAAATGGACCGTGGACTGTCCGGAGTGGTCCCATCAGTACATGTAAAATGACCCATACGTACTGATATGCTGATTCGATCAGCTATCCGTACTGCCTGGATGGACCAAGGACTGTCTGGACTGTCTAGACTGGTCAATCAGGCCATGAAATTTTTTCCCATACGTACTGATAAGCTGTTATGATCAGCCTAATCAATACTGAATGGAAGGATTTAACTCAACGGATCAGGGACTGTCCGAACTTGTCTCATCAATACATGAAATATGACCAATACGTATTGATAGGCTGATATGATCAGCCATCCGTATTGCTAGGATGGACCAAGGATTGTCGAGAAAGGTCCATTACGCCATGAAAAATCGACCCATACGTACTGATAGGGTGATATGACCAGCCTTATCCGTTCTGAATGGAAGGATTTAACTCAATAGATCATGGACTGTCCGGACTGATCCCATCAGTACATGAAAAATGACCCATACGTACTGATATGCTGATACGATCAGCCATCTAAACTGCCTGGAAGGACCAAGGACTGTCCAGACTGGTCCATCAGGCCATGAAAATCGACCCATACGTACTGATAAGCTGTTATAATCAGCCTTATCCATATTGAATGAAAGGATTTAACTCAACGGATCAGGGACTGCCCGAACTTGTCTCATCAGAAAATGAAAAATGACCAATACGTATTGATAGGCTGATATGATCAGCCATCCGTACTGCCTGGAAGGACCAAGGAATTTCCAGATTGGTCAATCAGGCCATGAAAAATCAAACCATACGTACTGATAGGCTGATATGATCAGCCTTATCCGTACTGAATTGAAGGATTTAATTCAATGGACCATGGACTGTCCGGACTGGTCCCATCAGTACATGAAAAATGACCCATACGTACTGATACGCTGATACGATCAGCCATCCAAACGTCCTGGAAGAACCAAGGACTGTCCAGACTGGTCCATCAGGCCATGATAAATCGACCCATACGTACTGATAGGTTGTTAAGATCAGCCTTATCCATACTGAATGGAAGGATTTAACTCAACGGATCAGGGACTGCCCGGACTTGTCTAATCAGTAAATGACAAATGACCAGTACGTATTGATAGGCTGATATGGTAAACCATTCATACTGCCTGGAAGGACCAAGGACTGTCCAGACTGGTCCATAAGGCCTTGAAAAATTGACCCATACGTACTGATAGGCTGATATGATCAGCCTTATCCGTACTGAATGAAATGATTTAACTCAACAGATCATGGACTGTCCGGACTGGTCCCATCAATACATGAAAAATGACTAATAAGTATTGATAGGCTAATATGATCAGCCATCCGTACTGCCTGGAAGGACCAAGGACCGTCCAGACTGGTCCATTTGGCGATAAAAATCGACCCATACTTACTTATAAGCTGATATGATCATCCTTATCCATACTGAATGGAAGGATTTAACTCAACAGATAATGGACTGACTGGACTGGTCCCATCAATACATGAAAAATGACCAATAAGTATTATTAGGCTAATATGATCAGCCATCCGTATTGCCTGGAAGGACCAAGGACTATCCAGACTGGTCCATCAGGCCATGAAAAATCGACCCATACGTACTGATAGGCTGATTTGATCATCCTTATCCGTACTGAATGGAAGGATTTAACTCAATGGACCATGGACTGTCCGGACTGGTCTCATCAGTACATGAAAAATGACCCATACGTACTGACTGATATGCTGATACGATCAGCCATCCAAACTGCCTGGAAGGACGAAGGACTGTCCAGACTGGTCCATCAGGCCATGATAAATGGACCCATTCGTACAGATAGGCTGTTATGATCAGCCTTATCCATACTGAATGGAAGGATTTAACTCAACCGATCAGGGACTTCCCGAACTTGTCTCATCTGTAAATGAAAAATGACCAATACGTATTGATAGGCTGATATGATCAGCCATCCATATAACTAGGATGGACCAAGGTTGTCGAGAGTGGTCCATTACGCCATCAAAAATTGACCCATACGTATTGATAGGCTGATATGGTCAGCCTTCACCGTATTGAATGGAAAGATTTAATTCAACGGACCATGGACTGTCCAGACTGGTCCCATAAATACATGAAAATGACCAATAAGTATTGATAGGCTAATACGATCAGCCATCTGTACTGCCTGGAAGGACCAAGGACTGTCCAGACTGGTCCGTCAGGCCATGAAAAATCGACCCATACGTACTGATAGGCTGATATGATCATCCTTATCCGTACTGAATGGAAGGATTTAACTCAATGGACCATGGACTGTCCGGACTGGTCCCATCAGTACATGAAAAATGACCCATACGTACTGATATGCTGATACGATCAGACATCCAAACTGCTTGGAAGGACCAAGGACTGTCCAAACTGGTCCATCTGGCCATGAAAAATCGACCCAAACGTACTGATAAGCTGATATGATCAGCCTTATCCATACTGAATGGAAGGATTTAACTCATTGGATCATGGACTGTCTAGACTGGTCCCATCAATACATGAAAAATGACCAATAAGTATTGATAGGCTAATATGATCAGCCATCCGTACTGCCTGGAAGGACCAAGGACTATCCAGACTGGTCCATCAGGCCATGAAAAATCGACCCATACGTACTGATAGGCTGATATGATCAGCCTTATCCATACTGAATAGAAGGATTTAACTAAATGGACCGTGGACTGCCCGGAGTGGTCCCATCAGTACATGTAAAATGACCCATACGTACTGATATGCTGATTCGATCAGCTATCCGTACTGCCTGGATGGACCAAGGACTGTCTGGACTGGTCCATCAGGCCATGAAAATCAACCCATACGTACTGATAAGCTGTTATGATCAGTCTTATCCATGCTGAATGGAAGGATTTAACTCAACGGATCAGGGACTGCCCGAACTTGTCTCATCAATAAATGAAAAATGACCAATACGTATTGATAGGCTGATATGATCAGCCATCCGTACTGCCTGGAAGGACCAAGGACTATCCAGATTGGTCCATCAGGCCATGAAAAATCGACCCATACGTACTGATAGGCTGATATGATCATCCTTATCCGTACTGACTCGAAGGATTTAACTCAATGGACCATGGACTGTCTGCACTGGTCCCATCAGTACATGAAAAATAACCCATACGTACTGATATGCTGATACGATCAGCCATCCAAACTGCCTGGAAGGACCAAGGACTGTCCAGATTGGTCCATCTGGCCATGAAAATCGACACATACGTACTGATAGGCTGTTATGATCAGCCTTATCCATATTGAATGGAAGGATTTAACTCAACGGATCAGGGACTGCCCGAACTTGTCTCATCAGTAAATGAAAAATGACCAATACGTATTGATAGGCTGATATGATCAGCCATCCATATTGCTAGGATGGACCAAGGATTGCCGAGAGTGGTCCATTACACCATGAAAAATCGACCCATACGTACTGATAGTCTGATATGAGCAGCCTTCACCGTACTAAATGGAAAGATTTAATTCAACGGACCATGGACTGTCCAGACTGGTCCCATCAATACATGAAAAATGACCAATAAGTATTGATAGGCTAATACGATCAGCCATCTGTACTGCCTCGAAGGTCCAAGGATTTTCCAGACTGGTCCATCTGGCGATAAAAATCGACCCATACTTACTTATAAGCTGATATGATCATCCTTATCCATACTGAATGGAAGGATTTAACTCAACAGATAATGGACTGACTGGACTGGTCCCATCAATACATGAAAAATGACCAATAAGTATTATTAGGCTAATATGATCAGCCATCCGTATTGCCTGGAAGGACCAAGGACTATCCAGACTGGTCCCTCAGGCAATGAAAAATCGACCCATACGTACTGATAGGTTGATATTATCAGCCTTATCCATACTGAATTGAAGGATTTAAGTCAACAGATCATGGACTGTCCAGACTGGTCCCATCAATACATGAAAAATGACCATTAAGTATTGATAGGCTAATATGATCAGCCATTCGTACTGCCTGGAAGGACCAAGGACTGTCCAGACTGGTCCATCAGGCGATGAAAAATCAACCCATACGTACTGATAGGCTGATATGATCAGCCTTATCCGTACTGAATGGAAGGATTTAACTCAACAGATAATGGACAGTCCAGACTGGTCCCATCAATACATGAAAAATGACTAATAAGTATTGATATACTAGTATGATCAGCCATCCATACTGCCTGGAAGGACCAAGGACTGTCCAGACTGGTCCATCTGGCCATGAAAATTGACCCATACGTACTGATAAGCTGATATGATCATCCTTATCCATACTGAATTGAAGGATTTAACTCAACAGATCATGGACTGTCCAGACTGGTCCCATCAATACATGAAAAATGACCATTAAGTATTGATAGGCTAATATGATCAGCCATTCGTACTGCCTGGAAGGACCAAGGACTGTCCAGACTGGTCCATCAGGCGATGAAAAATTAACCCATACGTACTGATAGGCTGATATGATCAGCCTTATCCGTACTGAATGGAAGGATTTAACTCGATGGACCATGGACTATCCGGACTGGTCCCGTCAGTATATAAAAAATGACCCATATGTACTGATATGCTGATACGATCAGCCATCCGAACTGCTTGGAAGAACCAAGGACTGTCTAGACTGGTCCATCAGGCCATGAAAATCGAGCCATACGTACTGATAGGATGTTATGATCAGACTTATCCATACTGAATGGAAAGATTTAACTCAACGGATCAGGGACTGCCCGAACTTGTCTCATCAGTAAATGAAAAATGACCAATACGTATTGATAGGCTGATATGATCAGCCATCCGTATTGCTAGGATGGACCAATGATTGCCGAGAGTGGTCCATTACACCATGAAAAATCGACCCATACGTACTGATAGGCTGATATGAGCAGCCTTCACCGTACTGAATGGAAAGAGTTAATTCAACGGAACATGGACTGTCCAGACTGGTCCCATCAATACATGAAAAATGACTAATAAGTATTGATAGGCTAATACGATCAGCCATCTGTAATGCCTGGAAGGACCAAGGACTGTCCAGACTGGTCCCTCAGGCCATGAAAAATCGACCCATACGTACTGATATGTTGATATGATCAGCCTTATCCGTACTGAATGGAAGGATTTAACTCAACAGATAATGGACTGTCGGGACTGGTCCCATCAATACATGAAAAATGACTAATAAGTATTGATATACTAATATGATCAGCCATCCGTACTGCCTGGAAGGACCAAGGACTGTCCAGACTAGTCCATCTGGCCATGAAAATCGACCCATACGTACTGATAAGCCAATATGATCATCCTTATCCATACTGAATCGAAGGATTTAACTCAACGGATCATGGACTGTCCGGACTGGTCCCATCAATACATGAAAAATGACCATTAAGTATTGATAGGCTAATATGATCAGCCATTCGTACTGCCTGGAAGGACCAAGGACTGTCCAGACTGGTCCATCAGGCCATGAAAAATCGACCCATACGTACTGATAGACTGATATGATCAGCCTTATCCGTACTGAATGGAAGGATTTAACTCAATGGACCATGGACTGTCCGGACTGGTCCCATCAGTATATAAAAAATGACCCATACGTACTGATAGGTTGATATGATCAGCCTTATCCGTACTGAATGGAAGGATTTAACTCAACAGATAATGGACTGTCCGGACTAGTCCCATCAATACATGAAAAATGACTAATAAGTATTGATATACTAATATGATCAGCCATCCATACTTCCTGGAAGGACAAAGGACGATCCAGACTGGTCCATCAGGCCATGAAAAATCGACCCATACGTACTAAAAGGCTGATATGATCATCCTTATCCGTACTGAATGGAAGGATTTAACTCAATGGACCATGGATTGTCTGGACTTGTCCCATCAGTACATGAAAAATGACCCATACATACTGATATACTGATACGATCAGCCATCCAAACTGCCTGGAAGGACAAAGGACTGTCCAGACTGGTCCATCAGGCCATGAAAATCGACCCATACGTACTGATAGGCTGTTATGATCAGCCTTATCCATACTGAATGGAAGGATTTAACTCAACAGATCAGGGACTGCCCGAACTTGTCTCATCAGTAAATGAAAAATGACCAATATGTATTGATAGGCTGATATGATCAGCCATCAGTATTGCTAGGAGGGACCAAGGATTGCCGAGAGTGGTCTATTACACCATGAAAAATTGACCCATACGTACTGATAGGCTGATATGAGCAGCCTTCACCGTACTGAATGGAAAGATTTAATTCAACGGACCATGGACTGTCCAGACTGGTCCCATCAAAACATGAAAAATGACCAATAAGTATTGATAGGCTAATACGATCAGCTATCTGTACTGCCTGGAAGGACCAAGGACTGTCCAGACTGGTCCCTGAGGCCATGAAAAATTGACCCATACGTACTGATAAGCTGATATGATCAGCCTTATCCATACTGAATGGAAGGATTTAACTCAACGGATCATGGACTGTCTGGACTGGTCCCATCAATACATGAAAAATGATCAATAAGTATTGATAGGCTAATATGATCAGCCATCCGCACTGTCTGGAAGGACCAAGGACTATCCAGACTGGTCCATCAGGCCATGCAAAATCGACCCATACGTACTGATAGGCTGATATGAGCATCCTTATCCGTACTGAATGGAAGGATTTAACTCAATGGACCATGGACTTTCCGGACTTGTCCCATTAGTACATAAAAATGACCCATACGTACTGATATGATGATACGATCAGCCATCCAAACTGACTGGAAGGACCAAGGGCTGTCCAGACTGGTCCATCAGGCAATGAAAATCGACCCATACGTACTGATAGGCTGTTATGATCAGCCTTATTATCCATACTGAATGGAAGGATTTAACTCAACGGATCAGGGACTGCCCGAACTTGTCTCATCAGTAAATGAAAAATGACCAATACGTATTGATAGGATGATATGATCAGCCATCCGTATTGCTAGGATGGACCAAGGATTGCCGAGAGTGGTCCATTACACCATGAAAAATCAACCCATACGTACTGATAAGCTGATATGAGCAGCCTTCACCGTACTGAATGGAAAGATTTAATTTAACGGACCATGGACTGTCCAGACTGGTCCCATCAATACATGGAAAATGACCAATAAGTATTGATAGGCTAATACGATCAGCCATCTGTACTGCCTGGAAGGACCAAGGATTGTCCAGACTGGTCGCTCAGGCCATGAAAAATCGACCCATACGTACTGATAGGTTGATATGATCAGCCTTATCCGTACTGAATGGAAGGATTTAACTCAACAGATAATGGACTGTCCGGACTGGTCCCATCAATACATGAAAAATGACTAATAAGTATTGATATACTAATATGATCAGCCATCCGTACTGCCTGGAAGGACTTAGGACTGTCCAGACTAGTCCATCTGGCCATGAAAATCGACCCATACGTACTAAAAGGCTGATATGATCATCCTTATCCGTACTGAATGGAAGGATTTAACTCAATAGACCATGGACTGTCCGGACTTGTCCCATCAGTACATGAAAAATGACCCATACATACTGATATACTGATATGATCAGCCATCCAAACTGCCTGGAAGGACCAAGGACTGTCCAGACTGGTCCATCAGGCCATGAAAATCGACCCATACGTACTGATAGGCTGTTATGATCAGCCTTATCCATACTGAATCGAAGGATTTAACTCAACCGATCATGGACTGTCCGGACTGGTCCCATCAATACATGAAAAATGACCATTAAGTATTGATAGGCTAATATGATCAGCCATTCGTACTGCCTCGAAGGACCAAGGACTGTCAAGACTGGTCCATCAGGCCATGAAAAATCGACCCATACGTACTGATAGACTGATATGATCAGCCTTATCCGTACTGAATGGAAGGATTTAACTCAATGGACCATGGACAGTCCAGACTGGTCCCATCAGTATATAAAAAATGACCCATACGTACTGATAGGTTGATATGATCAGCCTTATCCGTACTGAATGGAAGGATTTAACTCAACAAATAATGGACTGTCCATACTGGTCCCATCAATACATGAAAAATGACTAATAAGTATTGATATACTAATATGATCAGCCATCCGTACTGCCTGGAAGGACCAAGGACTGTCTAGACTGGTCCATCAGGCGATGAAAAATCGACCCATATGTACTGATAGGCTGATATGGGTCATTTTTCATGGCCTGATGGGACCAGTCCGGACAGTCCATGGTCCATTGAGTTAAATCCTTCCATTCAGTACGGATAAGGCTGATCATATGAGCCTATCAAGACTTTTGGGTCGATTTTTCATGGCCTGACGGACCAGTCTGGACAGTCCTTGGTCCTTCCAGGCAGTATGGATGGCTGATCGTATTAACCTATCAATACTTATTGGTCATTTTTCATGTATTGATGGGACCAGTCCGGACAGTCCATGATCCGTTGAGTTAAATCCTTCAATTTAGTATGGATAAGGTTGATCATATCAGCTTATCAGTACGTATTGCTCGATTTTTCATGGCCAGATGGACCAGTCTGGACAGTCCTTGGTCCTTCCAGGCAGTACGGATGGCTGATCGTATCAGCCTATCAATACGTATTTGGTCATTTTTCATGTAAAGATGAGACCAGTCCGGACAGTCCATGATCCGTTGAGTTAAATCCTTCCATTCAGTATGGATAAGGCTGGTCATATAAGCCTATCAGTACGTATGGGTCTTTTCATGGCCAGATGGACCAGTCTGGACAGTCCTTGGTCCTTCCAGAGAGTACAAATGGCTGATCGTATCAGCCTATCAATACGTATTGGTCAATTTTCATGTACAAATGAGATTAGTCCGGACAGTCCATGATCCGTTGAGTTAAATACTTCCATTCAGTATGGATAAGGCTTGTCATATAAGCCTATCAATACGTATGGGTTGATTTTTCATGGCCTAATGGACCAATCTGGACAGTCCTTGGTTCATCCAGGCAGTACGGATGGATGGTTGTATTAGCCTATCAGTACGTATGGGTTATTTTTCATGTACTGATGGGACCAGTCCAGACAGTTCACGGTCTGTTGAGTTAATCCATATATACGGTACTAATAAGGATGATCATATCAGCCTATCAGTACGTATGGGTTGATTTTTCATGGCCTAATGGACCAGTCTGAACTGTCCTTGGTCCATCAAGGCAGTACGGATGGCTGATCATTTCTGCATATCAGTACGTATGGATTATTTTTCATGTACTGATGGGACCAGTCTGGACATTCCATGGTCCGTTGAATTAACTCTTTCCATTTAGTACGGTGAAGGCTGATCATATCAGCCTATCTGTACGTATGGGTCGATTTTTCATGGCGTAATGGACCACTCTCGACAATCCTTGGTCCATCCTAGCAGTACGGATGGCTGATCGTATCAGCCTATCAGTATGTATGGGTCATTTTTCATGTACTGATGGGACCAGTCTGGACAGTCCATTGTTCGTTGAGTTAAATCCTTCCATTTAGTACAGATAAGGCTGATCATATCAGCCTATCAGCATGTATGGGTCAATTTTTCATGGCCTGATGGACCAGTCTAGACAGTCCTTGGTCCTTCCAGGCAGTACGGATGGCTGATCATTTCAGCTTGTCAATACGTATTGGTCATTTTTCATGTACTGATGAGACAAGTCTGGACAGTCACTGATCCGTTGAGTTAAATCCTTCCATTCAGTATGGATAAGGCTGATCATAACAGCCTATCAGTACGTATGGGTCGATTTATCATGGCCTTTCCATTGATCATGAACCGAATGGACTGGTCCCATCAGTACATGAAAAATAACCCATACGTATTGATAGGCTGATACGATCAGCCATCCGTACTGCCTGGAAGGACTAAGGACTGTCTAAACTGGTCCATCAGGCCATGAAAAATTGACCATTATGTACTGATATGCTGATATGATCAACCTTATCCATACTGAATATGAAGGATTTAACTCAACGGATCATGGACTGTCCGAACTGGTGTCATCCGTACATGAAAATGACCAATACGTATTGATAGGCTGATACAATCAGCCATCCGTACTGCCTGGATGAATCAAGGACCGTCTAGACTGGTCCATTAGGCCATGAAGAATCAACCCATATGTATTGATAGGCTTATATGAACAGCCTTATCCATATTGAATGGAAGGATTTAACTCAACGGATCATAGACTGTCTGGACTAATCTCATTTGTACATGAAAAATGACCAATACGTATTGATAGGCTGATACGATCAGCCATCCGTACTGCCTGGAAGGACCAAGGACTGTCCAGACTGGTCCATCTGGCCATGAAAAATTGACCCATACGTACTGATAAGCTGATATGATCAGCCTTATCCATACTGAATAAAAGGATTAAACTCAACGGATCATGGACTGTCCGGACTGGTCTCATTTGTACATGAAAAATGACCAATACATATTATTAGGCTGATACGATCAGCTATTTGTACTGCCTGGAAGGACCAAGGACTGTCAAGACTGGTCCATCAGGCCAAGATAAATTGACCCATACGTACTGATAGGTTGTTATGATCAGCCTTATCCATACTGAATGTAAGGATTTAACTCAACGGATCAGGGACCAATACGTATTGATAGGCTGATATGATCATCCTTCACCGTACTCAATGGAAAGAGTTAATTCAACGGACTATGGAATGTCTAGACTGGTCCTATCAGTATATGAAAAATGACCCATATGTACTGATATGCTGATAATATCAGCCATTCGTACTGCCTGGATGGACCAAGGACTGTCCAGACTGGTCCATTAGGCCATGAAAAATCAACCCATACGAACTGATAGGCTGATATGATCAGCCTTATCCGTACTGAATAGAAGGATTAACTCAACAGACCATGAATCGTCTGGACTGGTCCCATCAGTACATGAAAAATAACCCATACGTATTGATAGGCTGATACGATCAGCCATCCGTACTGCCTGGAAGGACTAAGGACTGTCCAGACTGGTCCATCAGGCCATGAAAAATTGACCCATATGTACTGATATGCTGATATGATCAACCTTATCCATACTGAATGGAAGGATTTAACTCAACGGATCATGGACTGTCCGGACTGGTGTCATCTGTACATGAAAATGACCAATACGTATTGATAGGTTGATACGATCAGCCATCCGTACTGCCTGGACAGACCAAGGACTGCCAGAGTGGTCCATCTGGCCATGAAAAATCGACCCATACGTATTGATAAGCTGATATGATCAGCCTTATCCATACTGAATGGAAGGATTTAACTCAACGGATCATGGACTGTCTGGACTGTTCCCATCAATACATGAAAATGACCAATAAGTATTGATAGGCTAATACGGTCAGCCATCTGTACTGCCTCGAAGGACCAAGGACAGTCCAGACTGGTCCATCAGGCCATGAAAAATCGACCATTACGTACTAATAGGCTGATATGATCAGCCTTATCCGTACTGAATGGAAGGATTTAACTCA
>MU106039.1:0-38721 GCA_012274485.2 Sinapis alba
TTTACTCGTTATTTATTTTCTGCTTCTAAATTCTTGCAACTGGAAACTACAAACAAACCCCCATTTTGTCTTAGCTTAACTCTACTCTCGAAGAGTCGTTGTGTAACCTTGGTCCTCGTGGATTCGATCCCTGAAATACTATTGCGGTTCACTGTGCACTTGCAGTATACTTTCAGTGGTTAAAACCTGATTGTATCAATTTGATTTTCCATTTTTTCAATTTTTCACTTTATTAAATAAAATTATCTCATTATATTTTATTTGGAATCGTATGGTTCCAAGCTTTCTTGTTCAAAGATGACCAAAACAAATTGAATGAGAGTTACAAGTGTATGCATTATTGGACTATTAGTTATACATGAAATAATGAATCCTAAGAAAAGCATCACAAAGATTCAAATCCTACGGGTTTCTTTTAAATAGGCTGGTCCTACTTCGTATTTGGGGTGCTGAAAATCCCATAACTTGGAGCCTCACCTGTAGCTCTTCCAGGGGCTGTAGGTTGTTGGTTCGAAGTTTCATTTGGCAACCGGGTTGGTGGACGTGGTGGTGGTGGAGCTCGGGGCGGTGGTTTTGGTGGCTGGACTCCAAAACGACCTGTAGCTTGTTGATTTGGATACTGGTTTTGGAATCGAGGTGGAGGACCTTGCCGGTCCAGGTGGCTGTTTGGAGATGTCCCAGAGGGTTGCTGATTTGGAGCTTGGTCTGGGAACCGAGGCCGTTGTGGACTTGGAGGCTGGCTTGGAGCCTGAGGATCAAACCGCCCAGCATGTTGTTGGTTTGGGAACCGAGGCTGTGTTAGACTAGGAGACTGAGGATCAAACCTCCCAGAAGGTTGTTGGTTTAGGAACCGAGGCCGTGCTGGACCTGGAGGCTGGTTTGGAGACTGAGAATCGAACTGCCCATTGGGTTGTTGGTTTGGAGCTTGGTTTTGGAACCGAGGACGTTCTGGAGCCTGAGGTTCAAACCGGTTTGTATCTCTACCTCCTGAGAGGTCATTGCTCTGTTCACTTTTTGCATACCTGTTCTGGATTTTAACTGGTTCTGGTGTCTCTATAACGACGCCCTGATCATCATCAGCTTCTGAGCTATCAAGCTTTGGTGAATCATCTTTTATTCTGGCTGCAGTTTTAATGTTCATTTCCTTCAGTTTTATCGCCTTTCCTTTCTTGGGCGGTCCAAACTTGGCGTGTCTAACTACCACAACGGCGTTACATTTATCCGCCTCTGGCCCGAACTCCACAAGTGCATCTTCAATCTATGCAAGCCGATGATTTAAACCACAGCATATACAGGAAAACTATTTAACAAAAGCAGGGGAGACTTACATAACAAGTGAAGCGAGATAATAACTCAAGCAGCTTCTCTGGTTCAAGCTCCTTCTTCTTGTCCTTGTCAGGAACTGCATGGCACTGTTACACATAACAAAACAGAGAAGAACAAACGAGATATGCATGAAAAAATTGCTCAACAAAGATGTTTACTTCTTCCAAGTTTGGGACTTTGATTTATACCTTAACACGATATCCACTTTCCATCAGTTTCCTTGCTTGCTTAGCTTTGAACTGCAAGTCCTTTGCATCCTGAAGAGAAAAAAAGAAAAATGTCGTGGTAGCTTTTCCATTAACACAGAGATGAGAAGAGAAAGAAACAGAGAAGGCGTTTTAAGAGGAACCTACAATCTTTGGAGTAAATCGAATTTCCTTGACCTCAGGTCGAATGGTTACTTCAGCCCTCTAGAAAAAGGTATCAAAACAATAAACTCAAGACGCAAATACAAAAAAAAAAAAGCTGGAGAATTTGAAGTATGAGTAGGCCATTTATCACTGACCTTGGCCTTAGCACGCTCTTTTCCTACTTGAGCCTTTTTGTACTTCTCATGGGCGTAGTCTGCAATTTTACACACAGGTGGGTTAGCATCTCTCTGGACCTACAAGACAAAGAAGAATACAAACAGAATTAGAACTATATTAAGAGATATACCTCAACTCAAGAGAGACATTTGTAGACTACATCAAGACAGATCTGCAATCATCAGAAACAACTTCTAAAATTACTAATATTTAAATTAACATATCACCTCAACTAAGTCATGCTTGAGCTCCTTAGCCCGTCTGAGAGCTTCCTTCAGTGACACAATGCAGTGCCCTGCACAACGACAACTCAGGTCAGTGTTCTAATTTTCTGTGTGTGTTTTATAAAGCTCTACGCAGATGACACACGACACACTTGTTTAGTAAAATATATACAAACAAGAGACTTTTAACTGACTTAATCTAAAGATACTCAACCAGAAAGAAACTTACTAACAAAAGCATATACATGAAAAAAAGAGAGTACCTTCCTCTGAAACCAATCTAACAGTCTCGGCTGTGATCTTGTCATTGAGACGTGGACCATCAGATTCAACTTCCTCTTCCTGCTTCCTTGTCTGAACAAAATAATGGAAGTATCAAGTTGTGAATCATGATCAACATCACAGGATATACACAACCTAACTAAAACACATACAACCCAAAAACCCTTAAAAGCAGAAACTGCAGTTTATGCTATATCTTTAGTACACAAACTCCAAGAAGCAATAACATAGATTAACAATCAAATATTGCAGGGTTGTTCCAGATCTTCCATAAAGTTCTGTAACGCATCACCAAATGCAATGTAAGAGAAAGATAAACGAGTGTACCTGAGCTGACGTGGCAAACAACCTGACAGTTTCGAAGAGTTTAGAAGGCTTTCTAGAGATGTCTGAATTTGGGATGTCAAAAGAAGACAACTTTGTCTGATTCACGGCATGGGTGAGGGAGGTAGCAAGACAGACTTGACTGTAGTTCCTGGTTAGTTGTGTTGATGCGTACTTGAGGTAAGACCGAGTGATTATACGCCAAACCGCCATCGAACAAGGGAACACGATTCTTCAGTTGGAATCAGAAGGGAGATTTTTCGATTTGGAACTGCAAATGCTTCTGATTTGGAAGCACGATTTCGTCAAATCGAACAGAATTGTTTCAGTATAGAAGAGAAGGGAAGAGTGTAGAATTTAGGGTATTAAGAGAGATCAACGGAGCTTCAATGGTGGATGCATCTCGTGAAGAAGGCGGCCAAGAGGGGAAGGGTTCACCGTCGACTCTGTTTGGATTTTTCTTTTCCAGACTCAAAACAGTTATTGGGCTTATGGGCTTTCAATTGGATTTTTCGTTTTCAACGATAGTTACTTTTTTTTTTTTTTTTTTAACAACTATTTTATTTATATAAAATGTAACATTACACATGGAATAATAAAAGTACAACCAAATGCAAATTTAAAATAAAATACAATAGAATTAAACTTGAAGAAGCTTTTTCTGAATCTTCTTAATGCAATCTTTATGTTTGAATATCGGCCACGCGATGAAACTTCAAACTCCAGACTTCTTTGTTTCCTTTGTTGTATAACATTAGTCAACTTCCAACTTGGATCTATAGATGTCAATTGAGATTGAATCCAATATAATGATTCTCTCAAAAGAAATAAAAATTGGAACCACCAATCTTCAACGATTCTAAGAACATCGCCATACAACAAAGAAAATTCTAATTCCATATTTCCAGTATACTCATTCCACGGTGGTTTCCATGGCAATTGTTTCCAAAGTAAAGCGGTAAGAATAAGTTCCTTACCACTTAAATTCAACTTGTCATCGGTCATAGCCATGAAATCCATGCCGGAAATTGTAACAACAAAATTGGAGAAGAAAAAATCAACATCCAATTTGTTGTGAGTAAAATTGATTTTGTTCCACATTAGAACGAAGAACAAAACACATAGGAATTTTTTTGATAAAAGAACCGAAGATACCATTACGTAAAGTGTGTATATGCAATACACAAACGAAACTCACCGTAATGAATCTGCGGTGAAATGAAATTGTATGAAACAAAACTTTTTGTGAATTTTTCTAAAAAAAGAATTGTTTAGGTTGTGGAAACCATAACATAACAAAGAGAATTAAATAGAAAGGAATATGGAAAATGGTGAAAGTGATAATTACAGAAGAAAAAAATAGAAAAGACGATCGCCTTCACGATCGCCTTAACCGTAAAGCGTCAGAGAGACAGTTACTTTTTATTCGTGATAGGCCCCGCCTAGGTATTTTACCAAGATTCTAAAATCCGAACGACTCGAAAGTATAGATTCGCGTTCGGGTTTGTGTCCTACCCGAAACTCGATCAGATACAAATAGTATATGAAATTTCTAGTATATAATAAGTATATTTAGGTGTTTTGATATTACATATATTTTTTAAGTTTTGAGTTTGGATTTTTGGGTATAATTTCAGATTTCAAATAAAGTTTTAGATTTTCAGAAAATATAATTTATGTATTTGAATAATATTTAGGGTAGTTTTAAATATCAGATTTTGGGTAAAATCAGGTATTGGGGTATATTTAGGATATTTTCTGGATTTTTGTATATATATAATATTTTTTTTTTCAAGTATTTTTGGGTGTAGTTAAATAACTCACTACAAAAAAAGATGTGAATTGTATCATTTAAATTGTATCACAAAATTAAATGATATAATTTCTAATTATTTATTTGTAAATGATACAAAATATAGATAATTTAGCATCAATTATAACAACCAATGTCATTATTAATAAATTTAACATCACTTTGACTAACTGATATAATTTATTTTGATTTGCATCACTTTAGTAAAACTGATGCTACTATATTAAGTTATATCATTTAAATAAATAATGTAAAAATATTCTTTATTAAAATCGTTTATGCAAATGTTACAAAGTTTACATCAATTAAAAAGTGATTCTAATTATATTTATTCATTTCAAAAAATAATTATTAGTATTAACTTCAATTATAAAAAACTGATTTAACTATTTCTTTCTTTGCCATCAATTAAATAAAAATGATACTACTTTATCCTAATTTGTACAAATTAGAATATTAATAAAACTAATTTTCATCACATAGTTATGGATATAATACTTTTTATCATTATTAATTTATTATATTTTACGTTGATATATATATATACTTTGATAAATATCTATAGTAGAAAGATAATAAGAGATTTAAGTTTATATTTATCTTTTAGAAATTATAGGCTATACTACAAAAAAATTAAAAAGATAATGTTTGAAGTTCTCTTCTAGCTAATCACGTGAGAAAAAAGTTCTGATCTGCAACGTTTAAACTATTCACTCAGCATCATATCATCTTCCATTAACTTCTGGAAAAAGTTAAGAGTTTGAATAACAAGAACCAAAGTAAGTTTCTTATAAATAATAGTCAAATCATATTTTTAATTTTTTTTCTTAACACTAGTGTTATCACTTTTTCAGGCAAAGAAAGTTTTATCTTTTGTTTTATGACTCAGTAGTGAGCATCTCAGAAAATCAGACGTTGTATACAATTGAGATAGTTTAACTTGTTGTTTCAGTTGATATATCTCATATTGTTTGCTGATTGAATATTGTGGGAGGCTTTGAAGTTCAATGATTGTTACTGAATTTTGAAAAGTCTACCAACTGTAAATTTTGTTTTTCAGGTTCTAATGGATAAATCATAGATAAACAAACCATGTTTATCGCAAGATTACATATCAGGAGTGAGAAAATTCTTGGATTTTTCATTTGGTAAATCTAATGCACACATGGTAAAATGTTCATGTATTCGTTGTTCTCTAGCCAAATCTAAGACAAGAGAGGATATCGAAGGTGATTTGATTTGTTATGTTTTTTAAGTTCTTACACGAATTGGGTACTACACGGAGAAGATATATGTGTTATTAAAAATGCAAGAATATCTTCTGATACTGCTCATGTTGAACTAGATTCAACTTTGAACCTCTTGGACGATATTTTTTCAGATATTAGGATGAATATGAATGAGGAACATGAACATGGGTCGTCTGGACAACCTATGGACACTGATAGACCATCAACTTCAAAGTGGAAATTCCAGAAAAGGAGAGGGTTTTGATGAGATGTTTACTGATTACAATCAAGAGCTATATACAGGATGTGATAAATTCACGAAGTTGTCCTTTATACTGAATTTATACTATATCAAATGTATGTGTGGGATTAGCGATAAGGAGATATCAATGGTGCTTGATTTGATGAAAGATCGAAGCATTTTCACATGCCAAATTACCAAATTCATTTAATGACATGAAAAAAGTTATTCGCAAATTAGGAATGACTTATGAGTCAATTCATGCATGTTCAAATGACTGCATGTTATATTGGGAAGCCAATGCAGAAAGGGAAGTTTGCAAAGTCTGTGAGGCCTCTCGTTGGAAAGATATAAAGAGCACATTTTCTAGATCAGAAAACAAAAAGAAAAGATCTCCTGCAAAAGTTTTGTGTTACTTACCCCTGAAGCCGCGACTACAACGTTTATTTATGTCATCAAAAACTGCTCTACCCACATGAGATGGCATGCATCTGCTACTAACAATGATGGTAAGCTACAACATCCAAGAGAGGGAATGGCTTGGAAGGATTTTGATAAAAAAAACTATCCTGACTTTGCATCTGATCCAAGAAATGTCCGACTAGGGTTGGTAATTGATGTTTTTAACTCATTTGGTACAATGAGTAGTAGTTATAGCATCTGGTCAGTGATATTATTTCCTTATAACTTTTCACCATGGATGTCAATGAAGCAGACATCAATGATTCTCTCGATGGTTATCCCTGGAAAACACATGTCCGGTAATGATATTGATGTTTACTTGCAGCCACTTATCAAAGATCTGAAGGAGCTATGGTTTGATGGTATTGGAACGCTAGATTCTTCCACAAAACAAACATTTGACATGCTAGCAGCCATCATGTGGACAATAAGTGATTTTTCGGGTTTAGAAAATTTGTCGGGTTGGAATACGTATACATCATCAGCTTGTCCAACTTGTAACTTTGATGGCATCGGACAACATTTACGACATGGGGAAAAATGTTTTATTGGTCATCATCGTTTTCTTCCTCTAGATCATGGCTTTCGGCAGAATCAAGTACATTTTGATGAAAAAATAGAAACTATATCTCCACCAGCCATATTGACAGGTTGGACAATTGTTCATCAGTTAGAACAAGTTAATGTTACTCTAGGTAAAAAAGATAGTTCGGTGGTAGTTGGAAGAAAGAAAGACATAAGTGATGCATGAAGATCTAGCACTCAGAAGTGGAAGAAAAAAATATATTTTTGAGCTACCTTATTGGGAATTTACTATGCTGCGACATAACTTAGATGTCATGTATATAGAGAAGAATGTGTTTGATAATTTAGTATACACATTGTTGGATGACAAAAACAAATCGAAAGATAATCTGAATGCTAGAAAAGATCTTTGCAAGCTAAACATATGTTATGACTTGTGGCCTGGTGACAATGAGAAATATCAAGCTGCATGTTTTTCTCTTAACAATCATGGGAAAGACAGTTTTTTAAGTGTCTTAAAGAATGTTAAATTGCCAGATGGTTATGCTTTGAACTTATCAAGTTGTGTTAATGTTAATAGTCGAAAGCTATCAGGCTTAAAAAGCCACAGCTGTCATGTGATAATGAGAGATTTATTTTCAGTCACAATTTGAAATCTGCTCCCTGCAGATGTGTCATCAGCCGTAGTCGAGCTTTGCCAATTTTTTAGAGATATATCTGCAAAAGTCTTTGATATCGATGAGCTTAATAAATTACAAGACTGTATTGTGATGACTTTATGTCGTATGGAGATGTTTTTTCCTCCATCATTTTTTATAGTGATGGTATATTTAGTAGTACATCTCACAGAAGAAGCAAAACTTGGTGTTTCGTTGGATGTATCTAATTGAGAAGTGCGTTGTTTTTATTTTTATATATATATATGTATATACACACAACTGGAACATCAAGCGAGCATCAAGAGAGTTAATGTTTATTATTGCATAGTGTCTTGTCTAAGATAATCTGTTTCTTTTTTTTTGTTTCAGTGACTAGAATAATTAATATATGCTCCGTTCAAAAAAATAGATACTACAAGCTAGTTTAGTTTATTATATAGTACTCATATTTTTATTTATTTTTTGATTAACAAGATACTGATGAAAATATTGAAGGCAAAATGATAACATCTAAAGATGTTTGGAAAATTCAAAATAGCAAAGTGATTGTTCATTTTGACGAAGATAGTGGCCAACCAATTGGAGAGTCGGGAGGTTTACTAGGATCATGGTTAGGTCAACTAAGCAATGATTTGAATTTGCTACCCATTAACTACAGTGACTGGAGATTGGTTAATTCTCACATAAAAACTAAAGTTTGGGAAGTAATACATGTAATACATAACATTTTATCTCAAAAATTTATAAAGAAACTTTAAAATAATATATTGGTCTGATGAAACATGGTATGTTTTTGTTGTTTCAGTCTAAATTATGGTTTGATGATCCACCGATGAGAAAAGTATTTGTGATGAGTGCATTAGGTAACAGATGCAAAGATGTCAAATTATGTCTTTGGAAAGAATACAAGCGAAATAGTCTAAGTGAGACATTGCTCAATCGACCCGAAATGTTCCCAAAAATCAATGGGGTCATTTCGTTCACATGAGATTCACTGAAAAGTGGAAGTTACCGTTTATTCATTAGATACTTATATATAGTTATATATCAAATACAAGTAATATTTTTTTGTGAGATTTCAGAAAATGCAAGAAAGAAATACAAAAGGCCAAAAGAAAAATACCATGCCTCATGTATGTGGAGAAAAAAGCCTTTTAAAGAAAAAAATAAAATTGTAAGTAATGTAAAATTAGTTTATTATATTGATATAAACTACTTTACTATACTGATATTATATAATTTTATGGATGTATTTTTACAAAGACAATCAAGACTGAAAAACGACCATGTCGAGCAGAGTTTTTCATCGAGACTCGCACAAAACCTAATAGAACCTTTGTATGTGAAGAAGCAGAAACACGGGCGGTTAGTTTTAATCGGTATTACCATAGATTTGTTAGTTAATTCTACTTGATATTTATCTTTTAATTGTGTTTTAGGAAGCCCTTATGATATTGTTGGGCAAAAACTCACATGTGGAAAACAATACTACTGGTAGTTTGGATGATGAATATGCACAAAATTTTGGTCTGGAGCGTCCATGACAAGTTTTTGGTCGTGGACTTACTGCACCTTCAAAATTGGTGAACCGTTCAACTGTTACTAGACAAGAGATAGAGAATTCAGAAATGGTTGTTGACCTGAAGACACAAGTGAAAGAATTATCAGATAAAGTTAAAGAAATGACTACATTCATCCAACAAGTAATTGGTACTTCAATTGGTGAACAAGTAATAGTATAGTTTATAATTTTATTTTATTTTTATAGTTTTGATAAGTAAACAAAAATATTGAACTAATTATTTAGGCAAGAGCATGGGCTTCAAGTTTTACCGTAGCTTTTGCTAACATAGCAAATCCAGCTTTTGCCAACATACCAAGACCACCAAATCTAAATCAGGTAAATTCTAATTAATTTTATTTCTATAATCAATAATTATTCAAAATATTAACTAATTAGTTATATAATTCTATTTCAGGAATAGAGTAATGATCCTGTCAAAGATTAAGACACAAACGTACGTTGGAAGCAATGGAAATAGTGATATTCATCAACATTAGTTTAATAAAATTTTCAGAAATTTTTCAGTTTATTTTATTTTATGAATTTGCATGGTGGATTAGTTATGTGATTTGATTTCTAATACTTTATTTATTAATCTAAATCAGTTTTATTCATTTAATTAATTTGCCTGCATTTTTATATATTCAAAATTTAATTAAAAATTCATTTATATTAATATAAATCATAAATATGTAAATACAAATAATATTTGTATCATTTATATAACAGAAATATATTAGAATCATTTATAAAAATTTATATAGATTTATCATCAATTATATACAAATGATGATAAAAATTTAAATCACTAAATTTTAAATGATACAATTATTAAAATCACTTTTTAAAACTGATATAAATTTAACATCAATACATAAAATGATAATATTACTTTGAATCACTTGCTTTAAATGATATAATTATTAAAATTACTTTTTAAAAACTGATATAAAGTTAACATCAATTGTTTAAAATGATATAATATTTAAAATCGTTTGTTATAAATAATACAATTACTTAAATCATTTCTGAGAATTGATATTACTGTTACATCAGTTTATAATAAATTATTTAACAATTCAAATCAATTTATCTAATTTATACTAATACTAAAATCTATTCGCATAACTCATTTTAAAGTTAACATCATTTTCTTATAAATGATACATTTTAAAATCATTTAAAATAATTGATGTATATATATAATTTTATTGCATCAGTTCTAAATAAAACGATGTAAATTATTTGCATCACCACTTTCAGAGTCATTTATTTATTTGATGTAAAAGTTTTTTACATTATTTATAACTAATGCAAATATATAAAATAAATGATGTAAACTATCTTTTTTGGTAGTGCCTGAACCAATCCAAACACAAAATATATCCAAATATCACATGTATTTTATAAGTATTTAAATTATAGATCTGAGCCAACCCGGACCCGATAGGATCCGATCCAAACTCAAACAAAAAAAATTAAGTATGTATCCAAATATTTAGGACACAAAAAATCCAGATCTAACAAGAACTTACTCGAACCCAAAGATCTGAATGCCCAAACATAATTAGTGATTAAAGTAATCATTTGTTATTGCCTGTATTACATTGGTTATGTAATTATAAAAATTGATATGTTTCTTAGTTTGAGATTAATTATCTGGCAAGTAAATCAGTACCAGTCTTAGTTAGAAGCTAAACCGAAACTTGTAGGTCTGTAGGATCTTCTATTTATCTAAGCATTTTGGATATTTTTGAATTCCTTCTCTATCTCTATGTCCTTGAGCCAATTGATGATTTTCATATTTATATTTTCTAGATTTACCAATTTAAAGATATTTTGATTCTCTTTCTCATGTAACTTGTGTTCTTAACCAACAATTCATTATTGCTAATAATAATGTTTGTAGTTCACTTTTTAATATATTTTTGGGAGTCTTGATGAAACTTGTTCTCTTCCTTTACATGTACCGTTTGAATCTCAAATTATCCAAGTGCTTGTATCCATGTATGATTATTTTGGAAAGAACCATCATAGTTGTATTTCACATAACCTGGTTGTGGCCTCGTTCATTTGTTTTGTCGATGTTAGTTTTGTTTTTGCTGATTGGAGTTGTTCTCATCTCTGTCCATATATGTTGATGTTTCTAGCCAATCATTTGCATCGAAATAAGCCAAATGTAATGTTGTTCTCCAATGAGTGAGCTTATGTTAGAAAATCATTTTGTTCCTACATTTCAATATACGTCAAAGCATCCACCAAGCAAGATGTTGAAGATGATTCAACAAAGTTGCATTATGCTGAAAGATAATATTGAATTTATTTTCCATAAACATATTTGATTGGTAAGTCGCATTATATTGTAATACATACACTTTTCATATATGTTGAGCATATATATGATCAAAGAATATATGGTTTGTATTTTGTTCTTGAGCATAGTGGAGACATTTAATTGAATTTGTAACATAATGTCTTTGGAAGTTACTTCTAAGTGGTTAGGATAACGAAATCAATTTCCAAAGAAAATGTCTAACTTTTGGTGCAATTGAAAGTTTCCAACTCATTTATTTGAGATGTAGATTACCTAACAAAGTATCAATTTGTTGATCATTATGATTATGTGTAGCCAACCAGTATCCGAATTTGACAATATAAGCACCATATTTGTTATAATGTCAAATGATCTCATCTATATCCTCACATGGATATAACTACATTACTAAAATCTCCTCTGCATATCCTGAATAAAAGTTCTTTGAACAACTTTTTCATTCCATCATCTTTGATCTCGTTTAAGGAAGAGAGGAGCTTTACTTTTTCACACCGAGTTATGTTAGTAACAGAGATCTTGGTGGTGGTTTTGGTAACCAGGGATCATTCATGTACTGACATTTTGTCCATTGCCTATAACATATCGTAATCCCTTTTTAAGTAAGTCTCTGCAAAGTAATAATGAGCTCCATACATAAAAACTTTTCTTTTTCTATGTTGCATTGAGAATGTTTGTTGATGCAAAATATCTTCTTTTTATGACTCATGCTATTAGACTCTTAGATTTTTCAATGATTCTCCAGACTTGTTTTCCAAGCAATGCATTATTTAACTTTTCAAATTCTCGAAATCCCATTCCTCATTCTTTCTTTGGTATACTTATTTTATTCCAAAAAAAACAATGCATTTTTGGTGTTCCATCGCTTTTCCCCATAAAAATTTGCTATTATGTTGTTGATGTCATCACATACCCTCTTTGGTATTTTGAAAACATTTATATGATATAACAGTATAGCAATTACAATGGATTTGATAAGTACTTCTTTGCCTCCTGATGAAAAGAAGCGTTGATGCCATCCATGGGTTTTAGTTCGAACTTTCTGTGTAACATACTGAAACATTTTGACCTTTTCCTTCCAAACTGCTCATGTATGCCAAGATACTTAACTCCACCTCCTTCATTATGAATTCCCAATATATGTCGCATATGAGTTTTGACTTGATCTTTAATTCAGCTCTCAAAAGTCATATATGATTTACTAAAATTAACAATTTGCCCTGAAACTGTTTCATACTGATGTAGTATCTTTTTCTTATTGCTCTTTCATTTTTAGGATTCACCAAGGTAAAAAGCAATGAATCATCAGAAAAAGAAGATGATTCACTGATGGACTATGAGTAGCAACCTTCATCCCCTGTATTTTCCTTTCGTTATCATCCTTAGTCATCATATGTGAAAGAACTTCTACACATAGTATGAATACATATGGCGAAAGTAGATCTCATTGTCGTACTTCTCTCTCATGTTTGACATAACCTATCTGTTTATCAAAATTGAGAAGCTCACCGTAAATATGTAAATCATTATCCAGTGGATCCATATTTTATAGAGTCTCATATTCCTCATTGTTTCTTCCAAGAATATCTATTTTACCTAATCATATGCCTTTGTGATATCTGTTTTTAAGCCATAGGGGATTTAGATTGTCTTTTCCTTACTTTGAGTGCACAATATACCTCATGAGATATGATGACATTGTTTGAGATCAGTTTTTTTTTTTTTTTGAAATAAAGGAAATTTGATTCTCGGCAATGATGCTGGATAGAAAATTTTCAATCTTTTCACCAAGATCTTTGAAATAATTTTGTATATGAGTGTTGCATAATACAATAGATCAAAATTCTGTCATGGAAGAAGCTGGTCTAACCTTTGGTATCTAACATATGTTTGTATGGTTATGCTCTTGTTCCATAAATTATCCATCATAAAACTGACTTACTTCAGAGACAATTCTAGGACTGATGTCTTCCCAAATGGTAGAAAAATGCTGAGAAACCATCATGACCTAGGGCTTTATGTGCTCCTATGTCATATAATGCAGCTGCAGTTTCATCCCTGGTAGCTAGTTTTGTTAGCTCATTATTGAAATGAAATTTAGCATAAACGTGGTTACGATAGACTTTGGGGCGATTAAAAACCATAACAATTTTTCTACTTTCTCACCACAATTTGGGTGGATGATGATGATTATGATGGCAAAGTGGGGACTGATTCTAGGTTTGTATCCATGTTCCCATGTTTACCCATGCGGGAAAAAACTTCTCACCATGATGCATGATTTCAAAAAGAATAATAGAAGAATGTTATAAAAGATAATTCCGCTTACATCCTTCCTCTCTCTATTACATTAAATTCATTGCAAGAATCCAGATTTTCCCTCTGAGAATCTATGATATATTGAACAAAATGACGAACAACATTCGCCGTGCAATGCAAGATATCGATTCGGAGAGTGAAGGTGCAACATTTGGATTACCCTTTGATGTGGTGTGCCAAGCTTCTGAATAAAACCGATTCATACTGGTCAGACATCTTTCAATGCCTTGTCAACATAATGTACGCTCCATAATTGAGACTATGCCCTGAATTTGGGGATTGGAAGGCCTGGTTCATGGTTGGACTATTGAAGGAAGAAGGTTTCAATTTGTCTTCCCATCCGAAGAAGCCATGGAGACAGTGATAAGACGTGGTCCATGGATTTTCTCTGAGATGATGTTGGTTCTACAAAGATGGACGCTACTCATGGATATGAATCCGCTGAATGTTATCCTTTTTGGGATACAAGTGCGTGGAATTTCTATTCAGTTCATGAACTGGAAAGTAATTCTTCACATTTCTCGTGCAATGGGCCAATACATCTAGATGGAATACAATGAAAAGGTTGGTGGAAAAATGAAGTTTATAAGAATTCGATTGAACTGGGACATCAACAATCTTTTAAAATTTTAGAGACAGTTCTATTTCACTCTCGTAGTCAACACTTCGCTCAAATTTCATGAAAGAATAAAATGTTTTTGTGAAGTATGTTGTTGATTACTCAAATGGAGGTGTTTTATTCATAATGGTAGCCCTTAAAAAGGTCTATCATTATGAATTAATCATAACTCCGAGAGGGATGGTGGACCCATTACCACTTTTTTAACCAAGAGAACAACCTGTTTGAACTGTCGAGGATAGGTAATGACTCGACAGTTCGACACCTAAAAGAGATAAACCAAAATTATTTCTTGGATATAATCTGCCTATCAGAAAGAAAGCATCAAGATGACTATATTTGCGACTTGGGCTGTGATCTAGGGTATCTTAATTATGTAACAATTCCACCACAAGGTTTAAGTGGTGGTTTAATTATCTTTTGGAAGCAAGACATAGCTCTCTTGGTATTGTATTAGCCTCCTAATTTAGTTGATTGCTCAGTTGAATTCAATGGAATCATTTTCTATTTGTTGTTTGTGTGTTGCTTTCTAGAACGTCTGAATCACAACGATATTATGGGAAATACTAAAAAGATTAGCATTAAGGCGACAAAGTAAATGGTTTATCTAGAGAAACTTTAATGAGCTACTCAACAATGATGAAAAAACATGAGTGAATGATAGACTAGACTCCAGCTTTCAACATTTCAGACATATGATACGTACATGTAATTTTACAGACTATTGGAAATAAATACTCTTGTGCATGTCAAAGAGGGAGCCATTATGTTACATATTATTTGGATCGTACTATGGTAAACACTGAATGGCATCAACAATTTCCATCTTCAGAAATACACTTCTTTGAACTAGGTGAGTTTGATCATAGACCATTGGTCACATTGTTTCATGGAAAAACATAAGAAATAAAAGGATGCTTCATATAAGATGATCGGTTAAAATCTCAGGAAGGATTTAAGCTTTCGGTTGTTACACATTGGCACACAAATATGTGAAAGGAACTCATCACTTTGTCAAAGATTGAAGAAGGGTAGAACACATATATCCAAATGGAAATGTAACCATGTGTGCAATGTTATAGAAAAAATGATACTAAGGCACCAACTTGATAAATTTTGTAGTGTAGGACATCCTATTATAGAGATACGAAGATTACATTCAGAGCTTCTACAAGCATATATTGATGAGAAATCCTTCTGAAAATGAAAAGGTTCAAATCCCTGGTTAAGAGAGGGGAATATAAATACAAAACTATTCCATCCAATAACCAAAACAAAGAGAATACATAATAAAATTAACATTATTCAGATAATGATGGGAATACAAAGTAAGGAGATGATAAGATAGTAAAAGTTGCAGAAGATTACTTTAAACATCAATATAGCTCCCAACAACAAGACGCGATAGTTTTGGAGATACTTTTCATGTCTTTCAATAGTTTATCTTTGAGATAGTTACAAGAAAAAAGACTTTCAAATATCTGAAAGTAAAAAAGCATATATGTTTCAATTATTTTTTATTAAAAATCAGTTTTGATTATGTATGACATATTTAGTTATTTCCAGACACTAAAACATATTCACAATTGTTTTAAATTTACACATGTAAATTGTTTTGATTAAAAATCAATTGTTTTAGTTATAAATATATTATAAATGGTTTGAGAGAACTATTTCCCCATTTTTTATTTTCATATGAACACTATTTAATTTAATGGAAACTAAAAGTATTTATCAATGAATTTTTTATAAACAAATTAACAAAAATGTATATGATGGTGATTTTAGATGATTATTACTCAAACAAGTAACTTGAGATAAAGAAACAACATTGAATACTATTCTATCAAGTTCACAGTCACTATTGGATAATATGTATTGTGAATACTCTGTTGTATATTTATACATAAGACCTTATACATAATCAACATTTAATAACATATCAAATATGATTTGCAATGCCACACCATCTATCTTCGCCTTATATATCAAAAACCAAATAATATTAAAGTTTAATTATTCTTTACAAATCATAACCTTTGAATAGATAACAATGAAGTAAGCAAGAGTTTCTGTTATTACATTTCACAATTTCATCAAACACTCATAAAAGATTCAATACATGATGACCAATACAAAATTACATGATGAACAATATCCAAACAAAAGCAACAATATCCAATGTCATCATGTTTTCCAAACATAGTCTAAACATGTTTTACGATATATTTGATCTTCTAATCTCGAGCACTTAACTCGTGTAGTACATATAATTTAATGTGTGAAATAGTTCAAAAACACTTTACTATACAATAGTTATGTAAATTATAAAATCTAACATTCATATTCTGTAAATCCTCATACCAAGTTACGAGTACGAAGTAAATCTTGAGTGTTCTACGGAACAAAGTATTTTATGTATGGAGTCAAAATGCATGAGCTCCAATGCTAAAACTGATCATGATGCTACTGCAGTGATTATGATACTAATTTTATCATGCATCATAGTCGCTAAATCATGAAATCTAAGTTGGGCATCCCTCAATTATCTCAAAATATCCAAATCACATAAAGACCTTCTATCTAGCCTTAGATCATCCAAATACGCATCTAAAAGTATTTTTTTGTTCTAAAATTACTTTCAAAGATCTTTTCAAAAGTAATCAAAGACAATCATGTAGATGCAAAATATAAGTGAAAGTGCTTAAAACTTACATTGTCTAAATCATATTCATATTCAAGGGGAGATTAAATAACTAGATCATGTGAAGTTGGTGCATATGAAGCCATTGAAAAACTACCCCAACTCCTAGCTTAATACTCTTTGCAGTCAAAACTAATATAAAGTTCTTCATTTTTTAAATTAGAAGTAGAAGAATTCATTGACTCATAAGTATTCTCAAGCATTTTGAACTTCATATATGGATCTAAAATTGCTCTTATAGCTAAAATGATGTTCTAATCCTCTTAATACATAGTAAATTTTATTCTTAGTCATATGCTTCATATCAAAATTATCACAACTCGTAAAATTTTCAATAATATTTTATCAACTCACATTTTTTTGTCCAAGCTTCCACTCATTTCAGGATGTAACGAATTGCAATTTCTCTCAAAACCTTCATGCTTTTAGTGCTTCCCTAAATTTAAATACCCTAACAAGCATTTCATATGTAGAATTATATCAAATAGGAATATCAAGTGATAAACTAACTCCACTTCTAACCCCTACTCACTTTACACAATGTTGCAATATTTGAGTTTTTGTCTGAGATGCTTTCACATATCTAATACTTACCATGATATCATGCAAAAGATCATTTGCTAATTCTAATTATTCTTTCACTATAAAATTTAAAATGTGAACATATCTCTTCACATGCAAACTTTTTTCACCACACAAAACAAACCACTCATAATTTGAAGCTGTCCTTTGAAGATTTTCTACATACTATAATTTTTAGTAGAATTTTCCAAGGTAATAAATAATATATTCTTAATAAATCTCACTCCATCATACACTGAAATATATTATTAGCATTTTTTCTCCTTGGTATTGAGGCTTCAAATTACCAAAAACAAGAATCTTACTATGTAAGTTTCAACTATCATCTATGAAGTGGGCAGTAAAACAATATATACCTTGTTAATGAGACTAGATGTTCAAAGATTAGAAGTAAAGCAAACTTGAGCAAGATGTCTATCAAACATGTTTTTAGCTTTTTTATACCTCTTAAAACATCAACAACATAGGTTTATCTACAGATTGGCTGACGCTATGGATTCAAATACTTTTCTTTTGCTTTAACCTTCTCATATTATACATATTTAAATGGGAGATCATGGTATATAATTACCTTACTACTCAATTCAAGATCTATCTTTTGATCAAATACATGTTTATCTTCCTTTGAAGGCTTCTTTAAATAAGTTTCTAAGGGCCAGTGCAGATGAAATTTTAAAGCTTTCATTCTTTTCATTACATGTCACTAAATTTGTATTGTAGTGCAAATATTTGACCTTTTTGCCATTGTTTTATACCCTATTAATTTAAAATATGCCCAAACCGTTGATGATTTACATCTCTTGCATGGAGCTTGAGTTGATTTACCTACTTGAGTGTTACTCTGTTGTGCTTCTAGTTGTGTGTTTTCCAAATATATTCCAACTAAAGCATCTTCTTCACTCATATATATTAACTCATTTTGGTTACTAGAAGTCGCTAATATATCCAAATCTTGAAAATCCAAGTTGTAATTAACAAAATTCCATATTATAGCGATGGATGAATGAACATGGGCAAATACAAACCCGTTAAACATGAGAAATATCAAACGTTTGTAAGGATCAGACTCAGTCATTAGAAAAGTCAAACACGTTAAACAACTTTTATATATATAATGTGACAAGTTCAGTAATAAACATAACAACCTTAAATCGATTGTGACACAAACCTATACCTTTGAATCATACCAATTGAAGAAAACGAATCACGAGATACACATTTCAATAACAATCCATGGCAACCAGATTTGATCATTTGAGTTTTCACATAAAATAACCAATACCCAAAACATAAATCTTACAAGTTAAAAAAAAAAGAGACAAAATCTTGGATGCTTGTCAGGGAGATTTAGATACAACAGGAGATTGTGGAGCAACATACTTCACCGCAAAAACAATTTTCATTGTCAATAGTTTTATTAGTATCAAGAAATCGTCGACAAAAAAATGAGCTAAGTTAAATTTATCAAAAGACACTACTTTATCAAATGGACTAAATAGATCTCTCTTTATTTTATCCATTTATATTAAATACCCATTTAATATGTGAAAAAAATCCATTGTAATACCCTTTACAACTCATAAATAATGTTGTGGAGTTTTCAAAAAAAAAATTAATCTAATTTTGGATGACTTTGTAATGTACAACTACATAGTGGGATGAATATCTCGTTTACTGATTCCACATGACTGGACTGCAAGGATGGTAACTGAATGGATGAAATGAAATGCAATTTTTTAATTTGCCAGATTGTTTTGTATATTTCTTCCATGAGAATTCAAATTTCTCATGAATCATGATAAATGAAAGGAAAAATTCTACAAAAATATCTCAGCTAAATTTTGTTAAACTTTTTAATACATATTTTCTACTACCTAATTTAATACCTCAATTAATTATTTTTTCATTTTAATACACTAGTTTTAAAACAGTCTTCATTTAAATACTCTAGTTATATTTATTTTGGTCAAAATTACTAATAAATTTCAAATGAAAGTTAAAAATCTTGTAAATTCAAAAACAAATCTTTAAAATATAGAATTTAATTTTAATTTATAGAAATAAAAATAACTAAGGTGTTTATTGTTTGAACTATTTTTCTTGGTTTTAGTTTTTGGTTTTTAGATATGGTTTAATATTTTAGATTTGGTTTTGGTTTGAGATTTTAGATTTTTGTTTTTGATTTTCAGATTTTTTTTTCAGCTTTGGGTTTTGGTTTTTAGATTTAGATTTTTTTTTTTTCGTTTTGCTGTATTTTTAATTTTTTAAATAACTAATACATTTTTAAAATAATACAACAAAAATAGAAATAAAATATTTACCATTAATTTTTATTAAAATATATTGATTGTTATAAAAAATTAATACACTAACATATTTTTAAATATTATATTTTTAAAAGCTTATACAATACTAAAATATAAATCATAAAATATAAAAAAAGTAAAAAAAATACTTCAAATTTGAAACTATTTCTAAAATATATATAGAAATATCTTATTTTTTACACATATGAAACACAAATAGATTATTCCACATTATTTTTTAAATGATATCTTATTTTAAAAAACATGTAGAGAAATTTTTATCTTTATGAAAATATTATTTATTTAATTATTAATTAATAAAAATATAGCACTTTTTACAAAAAGACAAATTCGTTTTTTAAAATCTCACAAAAGTTAGTTTTGGTTTTTCTTCACAAATTAGTTCAACTGTTGAAGAAATTAAATTTTTTATAATTTTAGGTAATCCATTTACTGAAAATCTTGATTGGCAAATCAAATAGTTTTTAGGGGAAATTGCTAAAACAAAAAAAAATTAAATATTGATTCTAACCTTAAAAGTAGATCTCAATATTCAATCAATTGAAAAACCAACATAAAATGGTGATAGTAGTACTATTTAATCCTTATGACCAAATAAAAATAGAAAGTTATTTTACGATTTTGTCCTTCATAAATCTGCATGTATAAAAAGAAGTCCGTACATGTGTAGACATATTAAAAAGTCTACATTGTAGACTTATTCTGTAGTTTGCATCTTGATTTGGTTTAATAAATTATTTAAAAATATATATTAAAAAATTGTGAAATTTTTAATTAACAATAAATATAAGGGTTAATATGAAGTTTCAAAATTAAAATTTTATATAATTGAACATTTTAGAAGAATATAGATTAATTTGGTAACATGTGTAAATGTTAGGTAATGTCTATGGTTTAACAACAAAAAGTTGTAACATGTTATGTCTTTAGATGTTAGATTCTTAGGGTTGGATTGTAGATTGATATTTTTTTATTTTATTGATTTAAATTTTGATATTAGTGTTAAATAGTTTATATTTTGTATATTTGATACAATAATTAAGAGTCCTTTGATTATGAAGCAAATTTAGGTTTTGATTTTGGGGGTTTAGGGTTTCATAGACTTACATTTCATTCTACCCGAATTAGTGTTTTAAAAAACATTAACTTTAAATTAAAATGATTTTTATGAAGATATGTGCAGATTGACAAAGAAGTCTACATTCAATGAATTTAACCTAACCGGATATAAACCAATTTAATTTTAACCAAATCTAATTTAAACCAAGGGGCACTAATCACTATCAGGGCAGATTGACAAAAAAGTCTACACACACCGAATTTAACTTAGTTGGATTTAAACCAAACATTTTCTAACCTAACCAAATAAAGTTACTAACATATAAATAGGATTCTTAAGCTTTTCGATAAAAAAAAACTAGTGGTTTTCGATGAAGGCGATTTTTGTGGAGATTTGAACTCTAACAACGCTTTTTCGACGCTCAACCGCTCTGTCTCTCAACATAATCTCTCTCTAGTAAGTTGATTCTCTTCAGTTTAGTGTTTCTCAGCGTTTAATCGGAAAAGTAACCACCTTTCCCTTTTTTTGTTTCAGATCTTAGCCGGCAAATCCTAGCCACTCCGTTTCCGCCGCTCAACCGCTCAGTCTCTCAACGTAATCTCTCTCTCTGATAAGTTTATTCTCTTTAGTTTAGTGTTTCTTGGCGTTTAATCAGAAAAAGTAACCACCTTTTCCTCTTTTTGTTTCAGATCTTAGCCGGTGAACCCTAGCCACTCAGTTTCTGCCGCTCAACCGTTCCGTCTCTCAACCTAATCTCTCTCTGATAAGTTTATTCTTTTCATTTTAGTGTTTTCAGTATTTAATAGGAAAAAGTAACTCTTTCCCTATTTTTGTTTCAGATCTTAGCCCCGTGACTTGTACTCTCGTTGACGAGCAAACTCACGGCGCACCGTCTCTCATTTCTATTTTTGGTCAGTGTTAGGGTAACTAGTCGTGTAGACTTCATTTTTGACTTTTGCTAACTGTGTAGACTTCATTTGTAGACTTCATATTTAGATTACAGACTTCTCTTATAGACTTCATAGTGTAATTGCAGACTTCATTTGTAAACTTCAAACTCAAGTTGCAGACTTCGATTGTAGACTTCGTTTTAAGATTGCAGACTTCGTTTGTAGAATCCAAATCAGAATTGTAGACTTCGTTTGTAGAATTCAAATCTGATTATATACTTTTTTGTTTGTTTGCTTGCTTGATTTGCAGTCTATTTTTATTTGCAGACTGCTTACAAATTTTTATGTTTTTTTCTGCTGCAGATTTCAAAATGGATGAGTTTGAATTCCCACCGAGGCAATTTACTCTAGGACAGGAATCAATGCCTATTAAAAGTATTGGTTACTACAGTAATGACACCACACTCTTCTCTGCTTTTCGAGAAGCACTCAATTGAGATAAATGGGAGCAGCTGAGGAACTCAGGATTAGGAGTGTTTATAAGGTTCCACGAATTGGAATATGGATGGGCTTCAAGGCTGGTACATTATATGCTCACTTATCAGCTTGACTGCAAGAAGAAGTATGAGTTGTGGAGCCTTATAGGTGTTCGTCCCGTTAGGTTTACTCTAAATGAATTTGAAGAGATCACCAGTCTGAATTGTAAGGGATGAAATGAGAGCATTTAAGGGGCAGATGGGAGTGAATTTGAGCGGGGGCCAAGTATTGAAGGGTTAATTACAGCTTGTAAGAGGTGCGGTACATGGTCTCGAGATGATAAAATGCGTTTAGGTTATTTAGCCATCTACG
Source organism: Sinapis alba (assembly GCA_012274485.2). Classification (NCBI taxonomy): domain Eukaryota; kingdom Viridiplantae; phylum Streptophyta; class Magnoliopsida; order Brassicales; family Brassicaceae; genus Sinapis; species Sinapis alba. The sequence continues at coordinate 22,859 of MU106039.1, forward strand.
ATGGCTTCATTGAAGCCCAAAGGACCTCGACACCCACACGGGCTAGCCTGGCTAGGTTAGTGATGGATCTGGAGGCTTTTGAAGATTATCCATAGCAAAGAGTAGCATTTAAATTTTTGATGGAGTCAGTGAAGAAGTTGAATCTCACAAAGACGTATTAGGCCTGGGCATTTTACCCGGACCCGAAGACCCGACCCGTAACCGACCCAAAAAATCCGGGTCCGGGTAGGACCCAAACCGATCATTTTACCCTATTGGGTCTTGTTGGGGAGTTCCCGTGGGTCTTGGACCCAACCCGACCCGAACCCAAAATTCGACGGGTACCCGAAATACCCGATATTTTTAGTATATATACGGTATATATGGATGTTTTAATATATTTTTGGTATTGTGAATTTTTTTTTTAACTTTCATATTTGTGTTTTCGGGTATTTTCATATTTTTTGTTCATATTTTGGATAAAAATTTAGATCTTTTTGAATATTTAAATATTTTCATGTATATTTTTATGTTTTTGGGCTTTTTTGGCTGGACCCGAACAAAACCCGACCCGGAACCGACCCAAACCCGAACTGAATTTTTTTAATTACCCTATTGGGTCCAACTATTTAAGATCCGACCCGACCCGGACCCGACAAGACCCAGACCGAACCCGAACCGAGAATTTCAAATACCCGATTGGATCCTAAACTCTAAGACCCGAAAAACCCGAACCCGAAAGAACCCGACCCGAACCCAACCCGAAGACCCGAATGCCCAAGCCTAAGACGTATGATGTTGAAGGCTTTGTTGAGGTTCTTCAAGTGTGGATCTACAATGCTTTCCCTGAATACGCAGCTGGTTTTGGAGATCTTGTGTCCGGTGCTACTCCACCTCTGCTTGGCTTTTTAGGTGGCAAAGGCCGGAAAAATGCCAAGAAGAAGTTATAAATACATGTATATTTAAATATATGTATGTATTATTTGATGTACTATTTTAATTTAGTACTAACCTTATATATTTTAATTTTTGCAGACTCGCCTTAACTATTATGTTGTGAATGATTACTCTAAAATATTTCCTCTTTGGGATGAAGATGTGGCTGATGAAATGACTGATAACATAGTGAAGGCATGATATTATGGTGGATGGGTTTTGGACCAAACTCATTGGCCCGTCTTTGGAACAAAATTGTGGACAAACGTGAAGGTTGAGTACCAAAAGGTGAAGACAAAAGATAGTCAGATGGAGACTAACAAGATAAGTAAGGCTAGCAACAGCAGCAAGAAGGCAAGGTCCTTTTCTCTCATTGAGTCCGAGGAAGAATCACAGAAGAAGGTTTGCGAGTCCCCTGGCCTGGATATGAAGACCGTGAAAACAAAGATAGAACTTTAACTTAGTGGGTTGAATTTTAATATGGTTGAAGGGCTGAGCAGATGTGAGAGGGCCTTGAGCACACAACTGCATGATCAATATCCTTACAGAAAAATAGAAGAAGTTGAGAAGATTATGGTTGGAGGAGGGAAGGATGAATGCACCAAAGCTGGTTTATTTGGTGGTATACATGAGGAGGACAAATCAGTGGGAGACAAAGATGACAAAGGTGAGGATAACAAAGGTGAGGATGACAAAACTGATGATGATAAAGTTGACGACAACAAAGCTGAGGAAGCCTCTCCCCAAGTTCCCAAACCAGGCAAGTAGAGAAGAGCCAAAACTAAGGAAACATCTCTCAAAATCAGGCAGACAAGAGGCGACGCCAAAGCCACTAGGGTTAGTAACAAAACATCTCTCATACAAAAAAGAGGCAAAAAATCAGGGAAAAATAAGTAACTTGTTAGCTTTTCGAATGTTGGAATATTTGAACCTTGTCTTTTTTAGCTTGTTGTTTTTATTTCATGTTGCAACCTTGGAATATTTGCTTGTTTGAATGTTTGAACTATTTGTTTGTAATATATGCATTTTGTTAGTTTTACTTTCCAAAGTATGTTATTAATGTGTTTTTTTTTTGAAAATAAATGCAGAGTGAGATTGAGATTGGAGACATAGAATCAAATGTTATTGTATTAAAGAAAAAACAATCACACATTAATTATTAAAGAAAGAACAAACTCAAACATGTTAAAAAGGTAAGAGTTGCTTGCAATTTGGCACGGTGCTAAGAGTGACAGACTTTATAGGCTTGCTCGTAGTCATCAATTTTTTTTTAAAGGAAATAGCACATTGAAGGTTATCATACCCAACCAGCCGAAGTGAAGACAAGGATATTACCCATTTGATCTTGTTGAATGACAAAAGGTCCCTATTCTTGTTGATTGACTAAAACTTGACCCATAAGTCATTCAATCTCACATAACTGCTGTTCATAAATTAAAGAACTTGAATTTTTATTAATGAGTTTTGACTATTGACAGAAAATTGCGACAGAAGGTGCTTGGTTCTTCAGGTTTTGGGTACTACACATTACTAACTCCTAAACAACGGCTGAATGACACGATATGTACTTTCCTCTTTGATGCAGACTTCTCTTTGATGCAGACTTCCCTCTTATACTGACTTCTTTCTGATATAGAAGTCTCTAATTTTGTAACTGCAACACATGGATGATGAAATTAATCTCTTAATATTCATATACACGAAGCACCTGGAATATTTTAGGTGAGACATAATTTGTCTACTGAATGATTTGTTTACTCAGGTGTGGTCAGCAAAGTACAAAGAGTTTTGGACTCTCCTGTCAATCCTGATGGGTCAGGCAGACAGCTCCCTCTCGGGGCCTTGGACTACTACACAGGCGAGGAGACATCTTATTGCAAATCTGATAAGATATGGGTGCTAGAGATTGATGATATATATGTGCCATTATTTATCAAGGATAATCATTGGGTAGCTTGTTGGATATCAATTTCGAGGAGACACATAGTGATTTGGGACAATGATGTTGCTTACGTCAATGATGAAGAAATTGCTAACTCTGTGAAGCCTATGGTGCACATGTTGCCGTACATGCTGCATATGTTATCTCCCGGTGAGGATATGGAGTTGTACATGGTTGATTTCACACATGAGCAGGTCTCAGCATCTGGAGTACCACAAAACACGTAAGGTGGTGATTATGGAGTATATTGCTTGAAGTATATAGAATGTCATGCACTTGGCATGACATTCCTAGCTCATGACTTCTGTGATAAGAATGTGAAACTGATGAGGGTGAAGCTAGAGGATGAGATCTTTGATGAGACCAACATAAACGGCAAAAAAACGGAGTACAAGAATCTCATTGTGTATGAGTAAAGAAAGTCTAATGTTTTTATTTGTGACTTTCCTCATCTGATATATGTAGTAGGATTGTCATTGGATCTATGTAATATGATTCTTGTCGGATATATAGTAGACTTTTAGTAGCAAACTAATTGTGTTTTGCTTGCATCATACTTAAGTATTAGTCTTCTTTTACATAAGACTTCTACATAAGTCTGCTACTAGACAATCAGTTATCATCCATCTTTTGTATAAGTATTTTCAGTTTATGCTTATTTTGGAGCACAAAAACACAAATATTACGGAGACTAACATATTAGTCTCATTTTCTGTAGATTAAAACGTAAACCTGCACAACAGGATTATAAACCTGACTTAATACCTACAGATTCAAAGCAACAATAATTTCAACACATAAGCCAATAAGTTCAACACATAAGACATAAGTTCAACATTGACTAAAGACCCACAAATTCAACATAAGTTCAACACAAGACATAAGAACCCATTAGTTCAACACGTAAGACAAGACATTAGACATAAGATAACATCCATAAGACATACGACATAACACTAACACATGTTTAGCCAAGACAATTTGAACAAGTGTGTCTCAGTGGTTTTCACTGCGAGCAACTATAATCCTTATGCAACTTTTGCGGTTTATGTCCACCCATCCTAAAAATTTTTAGCCATGACTGCCATCTAGATTTCTTTTGCCTACCTGGACCATGTTTGACAGCTAGATGAAGGCATTTATGTCTGTTCGAAGCTTCTTTTGTCCTCATTGGGAGCTTCCAAATGTTCACTTTTGGGATCTTCCAAATCCTCACTTTTAAGATAGATATTTGTTGCGTATGCTGCAAAAAGATACTCCTTTGAATAAGATTGTCATACAAGCGTAGAGACATGAATGTTTACATCCTTTATAGCTGCAATGGCATGTGAACAAAGTATCTTCTCAATATCAAACACACCACATTGACACCTTCGAATTTCCAAGTAAACAATACAATCTTGGTATCCTCATTTCACAACGAATCGCCAACCATCAATTTGTTCCACTTCCATCATATCTACATACTCCTCCTGAATAGCCAACAAGTTTTCAACTCCTCGACTATGTTATGATGTGAGACTCAAAGCATCTTCTCTCCTTTCAAAGAACCACCTTCCTAGCTTCTCTCGCATAAATTCAAGAAGGAACGAGATGGGGAATCCTTTTGCTGGCTTGAATGCAGAGTTAATAGATTATGCGATGTTACTAGTTTTTATGTTGTATATGTCATATTGAAGGTGCACTTGTGACCATAACGAGACATCAGCATTTTCCAAATATCTTGCAAGGTTGGAGTTTATACTCCGTATCTCATCCATGTAGCGGTTAAAATCGAAAAGCGTGTCTGCATAAGCAGCGGCTTTGACCAAGTACTACATGTGCTTTCTCTTGAACTTTTAGACTATGTTCTGTTGCAGATGATAATAGCAAATTCCTCGCTTTGCCCAAGGGCAAAACTTCTCATACGCATTCTTAATGGCTTTGTGCATGTCAGAAACAATCAACAAAGCATATTGATCCGAAACACAACACCACAATTTGGTGAAACACCATTCCCATGAATCGTCATTCTCCGCATCCATAATTGCAAAAGCCAATGGAAAAGTAGATTGACTGGTAAGTCTATACTTATGTGTAAACATACTAATCAGTCTACTATCGTGACACATCTAAAAAATGACCAAAACGATATAAATAATTACTTTTTTCTAGTGTAATGCTCGTTTCCACCATTTATCACCGTCCAAGCTCCAAATATGAGCAAAAAATCACTTTTGTCGACTCACAAGTGAATAAACTCGAAAATATGAAAGTTTAACTTATAAAAAATGAAAGTTATGAAAGTTTTTAAAATGAAAATGGAGAGAAAATGAGAGATAATTGAGATTTGTTGGTTTAGAAAGAGGAAAAAGTGGTTGCAATTGAAATTTTTGAGATTTTAAGTGCTCAAAAATGGTGGTTTATGGTAGTTGAGAAATTGATGATAATAACATTGTTGTAAATAAAAAGAAATGTTTATGATGTAATAAGTTTTGTACCATTTTTAAAATAATTAAATAATTAATTAGTAATTGTAATTTTGTATATAATTCAAAAACATAATTTGAAACTTTCAAGAGTGAATAATAGTGACAAAAAGGTTGATTTTAGGGTTAACTAAAAATTTTAGGTTATTTTTGAAAAAACTCATAATTTTTATAAAAGCAAAAGCTAAAACCTAAATTTTGATTGAATGAAAAATGATTTTTGAAAAAACAAAAACTATTTTAAAAATTACAAATAATCATCACCTAAATTTTGGTTGAAAAATTAAAATTTAGAAAAACTTAATTTGAACTAAAATGAATAAATTAATTTTAATTTTCAGAAAACTTAAATTTGATAATAAAAATAAAACTAAAAATTAAAACGTTTAAAGTTATTGAAAAATTTAGTTTTATTTTTAGTTTCTAAAACTTAAAATAAAATTAGAAATTTTAAGATTTATGTTTGAATTTTGTAGATTTTTTTTAAAAAATTGTTTGAAATTTATTAATATTTCTAATCAAAATAATAATTTGGGTATTAAAATGAACAAAATATTTAGTTGATGTTTTAAATTGAATAGTAAAAAAATTCGAGTTATTAAATAATTTAACAAAATTTAGTTGGATTAATTTTGTAGAATTTTTCTTTAATTAAATTAGATGCACATTTTTGTGAATTTTAAAAAGAAAGGAAGAAAGAAATAGACGAACTCATAGAAAGCCCATACAGAACCTTTTTAAGAAATTAAAAAACCCATGAAAACCCAACTGAGTGAGGGGAGGGGGGGTTCTTTCTGTCGACTCTCCTCTGTCTTTTCAAAGCTTTTCTGTCCAACGAATCATATTCTTCTGCCTGCCCCTTCTCACACGACCGAAACGTCACCTTCCTTTTCCCCCACAACAATCATGGCGGCGACGACGGTCTGGCAGCCCCGAGACGATGGCCTCGCCGAGATCTTCACTCTCCTCGAACAACAGATTTCTCCTTCCTCCGTCGCTGACAAGTCTCAGATTTGGAAGCAGCTCGAGCACTTCTCTCAGTTCCCCGATTTCAACAACTATCTCGTCTTCATCCTCGTCCGCGCTGAGGTTTCTCCTAGATTTCTCTACTCTCTATCAGCTTTCTCTCTGTTTCTTTTACCGTATTGACTCAATCTACTTGTCGGAAGACGATTGGTCTTTATAGTTCGGATCGTTGAATCTCTTTCACTTACCAGACCCTGTTTAGTTACCTTACTTGATCCTGCTTTTTCATTGTATTGACAAAACCTGAACTTTAGTTTCGGTGTTCTCTCTGTGCTCTAGTTGATTGCTTTAGTTTCTTCAGACCAGAACTTTTAGTTTCGATGTTCTGTTTATCTTAGTATGATCTATGTTTATTCGATTGTTTTTTTTTTCTGTTTCCTAATTGGCTTGAAGTTTATCTTTGAGAACTGATTTGCTTTGCATTGTAATTCTGAACATATGTTTCCGAACTGATGTATATTTGTATGATGCATCAGGGTAAGTCCATAGGGATTCGTCAAGCTGCTGGATTGCTGTTGAAAAACAATTTGAAGCGTGTATGGATATCTATGGCTCAAGAAAACCAAAAGTACATCAAGTCAGAGTTGCTGCCTTGTCTTGGAGCTGTGGACAGACATATTCGGACAACTGTTGGAACTATCATCAGTGAAATTGTTAATGCAGAGGGAGTTTCTGGTTGGCTTGAGCTTCTGCCAGCTCTTGTTAATTGTTTAGACAGTAATGATCTGAATCACATGGATGGTGCAATGGATGCATTGTCAAAGGTATGTTGCAGCTTCCAGTTTTCTTTTCTTTTCTGTTTCTATTTCTTTTTCCTTCAACCTACACTTATGAACGATAGTTATCCCTATTGGCTGTGATATCGTTGGAATTTTTTTAAAGTTTTGTTTGTAATATTTACATGTCTTTATCGATCAGATTTGTGAGGATATCCCACAAGTATTGGATTCAGAAGTACCTGGTTTAGCAGAGCGCCCTATCAACATTTTCCTGCCTAGGCTGTATCAGGTGAACATCTCATATTGGTTGTAGCACTTGCTTGGTTCTAGTTTGGTTTCTTTTCTTACTGTTGGATTGGTTGCTGTAAGATTGATTACCATTCTTTTGTTTGAGCAGTTTTTCCAGTCGCCCCATGCTTCACTGAGGAAGCTTGCCCTAGGTTGTGTGAACCAATATGTCATCATAATGCCTGCTGTAAGTACTGAGAAGACTATCATTAATACCTTATTCGTTTTATAGGTAGAATAGAAAGGACTATGAATTGTAACAATCTATGTTTTGCAGGCTTTGTACAATTCCATGGATAAGTACCTTCAGGGGTTGTTTGTCCTCGCCAATGATCCTGTGGCAGAAGTCAGAAAATTAGTATGTGACTTATTTAAGCTTATGTTGAATCAGATTCTTATTTCATTTTAAAGTTCTTTTGCTTATGTATAATTTATCTTCTTCTTCTTCTTCTGCTTCAAAGGTCTGCGCAGCATTTGTGCATCTGACAGAAGTCCTCCCCTCGTCTATAGAGGTATTTCTCATTGTAATTTTATGTTTTGTTCGACCTATTCGTCCACCCTGCATCTTAAATTTTGCATCTTCCCTTATTGTCTATTTCAGCCACATCTCAGGAATGTAATGGAGTACATGCTACAAGTTAACAAAGACCCTGATGAAGAAGTAGCTCTTGAAGCATGTGAATTTTGGTAAAATGATGTTCTCTGTGTTTGCTCTATAGATGTATGATGGTTTTACACCTGTTTTTGTCTTACGTTCTGCAGTTTCATTCCTTTCTGGCCTTGTTTTTCCATCCCTGTCCTCATTTTATTGATGTTTGGCAGGTCTGCATACTGTGATGCTCAGCTACCGACAGAGAACTTGAAAGAGTTTCTGCCACGCCTAATTCCAGTATAGTGATGCTTTCTCCTTTTCTTCAGTATATTTTGGGCACTTAAGTCATTTACTCAGTGGGTGTAGTTTGAAATTTTCGTAAAACGTATATGTTTTAGGTGTTGCTCTCAAACATGGCTTATGCAGATGACGACGAGTCTCTTTTGGATGCCGAGGTTATTTTTCTGTTGATATAATATGTTTCTTCACCTTTGTCAGTATATAATTGTCCATCATATATCATATGAAACATGTTCACTTTTGCAGGAAGATGAGTCTCAACCAGACAGAGATCAGGTGCGGTTGTTTGTTCTCGTGACTTCAATCTTTTCCTATAATAATTTATTTTAAAGTTCATTAATATTGCTTTTCCGACAGGATTTGAAACCTCGTTTTCATACATCAAGGCTTCATGGATCAGAGGATTTTGATGACGATGTACGTGATCTACTTCTTTTAGCGCCATTTGATATGTGTATAGATATTGCGCATGTGTGTACTATTAATTCTGTATATACCTCTTTAATGACTTATCTCTTGGTACAGGATGATGACTCGTTTAACGTGTGGAATTTAAGAAAGTGCAGTGCAGCAGCTATTGACGTTCTCTCTAATGTATTTGGAGATGAAATCCTTCCAGCACTCATGCCCCTTATTCAGGTAAATGTTATTCCTCCGCGTCTCTGGAAATGAATACGGTAAACTAAACCATGTTCTTCCAAACTGCAGGCAAAATTATCAGCTTCTGGTGATGAGGCCTGGAAAGAAAGAGAAGCTGCTGTTTTGACCCTTGGGGCTATTGCTGAAGGCTGCTTTAATGGTCTTTACCCTCTCTTGTCCGAGGCAAGTTCGTTTTTAATTTTAAATCATCTCATATATTTGATGTCTCCCCCCAGTTCAAGTACATCAATATGCTAGTGCCTTATCTCTGCAGATCGTAGCATTTCTTCTTCCGCTCTTAGATGATAAGTTCCCTCTCATAAGAAGCATATCTTGCTGGACACTTTCTCGATTCGGAAAGTATCTTATCCAGGTATGATTTGAACATGAGATTTGGTGCTTCAAACGGTCTTAAGATGACTCACTGCTTTTCTTTTCTAGGAAATTGGCAATCCAAAGGGATATGAACAGTTTGAGAAAGTTCTTATGGGTCTTCTCCGCAGACTCTTGGATTCGAACAAGCGGGTCCAGGAGGCTGCTTGTTCAGCTTTTGCAACTGTTGAAGAGGTACCTATTGGCCTTGATTTTTGATATTATATGTGGATGTTGGTTTAGCATTTGAATTATTTTCTAATGACCATGTAGGATGCTGCTGAAGAGTTAGTGCCACACCTGGAAGTAATACTGCAGCATCTAATGTGCGCTTTTGGAAAGTATCAGGTTGTTAAATCCTTTGCCCATAATAAATATCTGTGCTGGCTATTATTAACTGTAAACAACTGTTTCTATACGTCTACCTAACATACAGTTTTCATATCCAGAGGAGGAACTTAAGAATTGTCTATGATGCTATTGGAACACTGGCAGATTCAGTTAGAGAAGAGTTGAACAAGGTATGACGATTGGATTTGTCTTAGGTTAAGTTGTTCTTGTTAACTTTAGCTCATTGACTATTTTCTATTCCATATATTGGTGCTAGTACAAATTTTCATGTCTACTCTATATTCTTCCTTCTGCAGCCCGCTTATCTTGAGATCCTGATGCCTCCACTGGTCACAAAGTGGCAACAACTTTCAAACTCAGATAAAGATCTATTTCCATTGCTGGAATGCTTCACATCTATTTCTCAGGTATGGGCTATTTTTCAAAGCCTTCGGATTATCTGTAGTGTCTTGAATCTGTTGCACCAATGAAACTAAGTTGTGTGATCCTAGTCAGTCAAGGTACCCAGGTTTTGTAAGTCTTAAGAACACTGAAAAAGTAACGTGGGTTGTTGGTTAGCTAAAAGGCCAAAACTTCTTGCATTCGATTATTCGATAACATTATTAGTTGAACCTGAAGTTGCTAAAAATAGTAGGAGATAACGTTTGTGAACGTCAGACAAAGTTCATCTTGTCAAGAATGTTAAGACTGTTTGTAACATGAACCGTATGTCAACAAATTGTGTTTCCATCTTCAGGCTTTAGGTGTGGGGTTCGCTCCATTTGCTCAGCCTGTTTTCCAGAGATGCATGGATATCATCCAACTACAACACCTTGCTAAGGTTTCATTCATTATTTTGAAAATTTCATTTCATTGGGTTTGAACACCCTTTCCAATTTTCCTAACCTATTTTATTGCCTCAGCTAGATAATCGTCATGGGCTTGAGTATAATAACAGTTCTTCATATTTCACTGGGGCAAGTACATCACTATTGCACGGGTGTGTTTTGTTTTACTAAATCTTGGTTGTGGTGTTTGTAGGTTGATCCTGCTTCTGCTGGGTCTCAGTACGACAGAGAATTCATTGTTTGTTCTCTTGATTTGCTTTCTGGGCTTGCTGAAGGGCTTGGCAGTGGGATAGAGTCTCTGGTACTGCCTTTTCTCACTCACTGAACAACTCTTTTAGCTGCCGCTCGACGTTGTTATAATTTAACAGATATCACAACCAGATATATTCTTAATCCATCGCTCTGTTGCAGGTTTCACCAAGTAATCTCAGGGATCTGCTTCTCAAATGTTGCATGGATGAAGCTTCTGATGTCAGACAGAGTGCCTTTGCTCTTATGGGTGATCTTGCAAGAGTAAGTTGCATATTCTTTTGTTCTTTAAATAGTGCCCAATTAACAAAAACAGCCGAGGAAGTCTTACCCGACGACAACCCGTAGTATAATTTCAATATGGATCAGTGTTATAATGACGTTTGGATGCCACTGACAGGTATTCCCGGCTTACCTACAACCCCGCATGGTTGAGTTCCTTGAAATTGCAAGCCAGCAACTGGTTGGTATCCAAGTTTCACTCCAGCTATACCAATTCTCTTCTTCTTTTTATTGATCATATCTATGGTTTGTACAGAGTGCAAACCTCATTAGAGAAAACCTTTCTGTCGCCAATAATGCTTGTTGGGCCATTGGAGAATTAGCGGTCAAGGTAATACCAAAATACTGTTTTTGCTACCGAATGTTGAAGTTTTTTTTTTGCTAAAGGCACACCTGTTAATGATATGGACTCAATGTTTCAGGTTCGTCAAGAAGTCTCACCGATTGTGACCAACGTTGCCTCTTCCCTAGGCCTGATTCTTCAGCATGGAGAGGTGACTCCAGCAGCCTATAACTTCAAGAGCCTCTTGGCCATTTCTGAGTCTATCAACTGTTGTAATTTTTCTTACTTGTGAAACAGGCTGTCAATAAGTCACTAGTCGAAAACAGTGCAATTACCCTCGGGAGACTAGCATGGATTCGTCCAGACCTCGTCGCACCTCACATGGAGCACTTCATGAAGCCATGGTGCTTGGCATTGTCAACGTTGGTGAACCTTTTCTGTTGGATTTAGGGTCTTTACACTCCCAACCACTCCGCTCGTTTAACACAATATCTCATTACACTTGTTTTGTAGGGTACGTGATGACATTGAGAAAGAAGATGCATTTAGAGGGTTATGCGCACTGGTATTGTTCCCTACTCTTTGGTTTGTGTTTGCAACATGTAAAATGAAGTTTGATATTTACTGAGTGTTCTCCGTAAATTCAGATAAAAGTGAATCCATCAGGAGGTGTCAGCTCACTTGTTTTCATATGCAAAGCCATTGCAAGCTGGCATGTAAGTGAAAAAAAAAACAAATGCAACTCTCTCGTAGCTAAATTTAATCTTGTTACCAAAGAAAAACCAAATGCGATCTTAGGAACTTTTTTTATCACAGGAAATAAGAAGCGAGGACGTCAATAACGAAGTCTCCCAAGTGCTGAACGGCTATAAACAGGTAAGCTGTGCTGAATTTAAGTTCAGCTTTTAACCATCACAAGCACTCGCCTCGCTCTTAATATGATGCCAAATGTTTAATGTCTTTGAATTCTTCTTTTTGGTTCAGTTGCTGGGAAACTCATGGGTGGAATGTTTGTCTGCTCTGGAACCTCCTGTTAAAGAAAGGCTTGCGAGATATGTTTGATTGTACACCGGTTTGTCTCAAATCAGAGAGATATGATCTATCTTATTCGTTGCAAACAAAAAGATTTCACAGAGCTTGAGACACCATTTTTTTACAAGATTTAATGAAGGGAAAAAGAGTCCCAAGAGAAAGAGAGAAACAGTACAGAGTCTGTGTATGTGTGGGGCTCTTCAGATAACTTCTACGTCCTGTCTTTTTTGTTTTCTTTTTATTTCTACATCAATTCTTCAACGTGGTATGGTGGTGGTTTGAGCAGTTTCGGTTACGATTTCTAAAACGAAAGAGCCAAGGAAATTTTAAGATTCACTGTGCTTCCAACTTGTGTTAATTACTGGACCTGTGGATACCAATAAGGGTGAAAAAACTGATCTGGATTTTTTGTATTTTCTTCTGCATTCTCTTTTCGTATTAGTTACTTCATGATCACTTGTGTTATGTTAAATACTCCCTCTGTTTATATTACTTGTCGTTGTAATTTTTATTTCAAAACAAATGTCTTTTAAAAATTTTATTGTAAAATTCATTAATAAGATTATTTACTTTATTTTGCTATTGGTTAAAATATTGTTAAATGTATAGGTAATTGTGTTTTTATTTTATAAATATACAAAATCATATGTTTTCTTAATATGTGTGCATAAATTTAGAACGACAAGTAATATGAAACGAATTAAGTACTAACTATAATTGTTCCCAGTTGCATTTACATTTTATATATCTCCCACTAGTAGTCATCTGATCCCAATAGTTTAGGTTCCCGTCAATAGTAATCAATCTCTTAGAACATCTCCAATGGAGAGTTAATATCATTGGGGTTCTATATATATATATATATATATATATATATATATATATATATATATATATATATATATATATATATATATATTAATATTAATATTAATATTTAATTAAGAGGTTATTAATTCTACGGAAAACTCAATTCAAAGTTTTTTAAAACTAATGATTAAAAAAAGTAGATTAGATTTTCGGTACAATTAATAGCCCAATAATTAAATACCAATATTAATATGTACATATACACATATATATTTTAAAAACTTCAATGGTAGATACCAATTTGAGGTGCTTTAAAGCATCTCCACCCACTTTTATTTTAGAAATATCTATTACATAGAAAAACAAAAGAGAGAAAGAGAAAAGATTTGCTTTAGTGAGCTCTTCTATAATAGAAGAATGTTATATTGATCTATATAAATAGAGGAATGCTAATTTTTTAAAATATAAAAATTAGCATTCCTCTATTTATAAATGCAAATATAATATTTTTATTTTTTATATCTATAATAGAGATCTTTAAAGAAAAAATGGGTTGGAAATAGTTTTAGTAAGCTGCTAACTATTTTCCACTATTTTTAGGACAACTCCCGACCAAAATTTATCATATAATATTATAATGTGTATATAATTTTTGTTAATGGATGCAATGGCGGATGTAACATAAAATTTTGGAGGAAAAGGTTAAAGGGCCATTCTCTTAAATAGCCTTTTTTAAGTTTTTGTCACAAAATAGCCCTAAAAAAATAAAATGACCAAAATAGACTTTTTTTTTTTTTGAAATTTTGATTTTTTTTAATTTTTTTTTTGAAATTTGAAACCCTAACCCCAAACCCACCCCTTAACTCTAAACCCTAAAGTGCAAATTAGTTAACCCTAGGGGTATAAATGCATATAAATGATTTTTTTAGCTTCTAAAAAAAACATTTTGGTCATTTTCTTCCTTAAAAACTATTTTTGTGACAAACAAGCTAAAATGGGCTATCCAAGGGAATTTCTCAAGGTGGTTAAATATAATTTTTAGTAGGATATAATATCTACAATTTGGACATATTATAAAGTATTTGAAAATTTCATGGGTGCAAGTGCCACTCTCTTGATGAATGTACATCTTCTACTAAATGTATGTACTTACTTCTACAACGTACTTTGCATGCTATCCGAGTGCCACATACTGATTTTGTTACATCCCGGTTTGCGCGACTTTTTTTTTATTAGTTTGAACTAAAGCTCATCTTCTCTCTTCTTGTAATTCTGGCCAACGTAGTAAACTCTAGAGTTTCCACCTCTTTTCTTATAAAATGAGGTAACCCACTTAGGTTTTCTCATTAAAAGAAAATGAAACAAACCTATGTCCCTATATTGACATATCTACCTCTCTTTCTTGCTCTTTCTCTTAAATCTCTCATTCCAGATTTTTGGTGGTAGCACTTACCTTTTTATTTGTAGATCTGGTTTGTGGAAATCCATAAGCTGCATATATGCTTTTTCAATCTCTTTTTTTAATTTGCAGATCAAAGCCCAAGGTGAGGACCGATGTGATATCTTCTTCCTTCTTTTATTATTGTTTCATAGTAAGAGTTTCTAATTAAACCATTCATACATGATTGTTATCTGTAACGATACACATATTTGTTTGATAAATGAACTATATTGTATATATAGCTATATATAGTATTGTAATGTGTGAACACCTAGATCTACTCATAGGTTGCTAAAACGAATATATGGTTGTAGGATCATTGAGACTTGTATGCGGGTGTGTACATTGTGTAGGGATTAAGCATGTGTGGGTAGATTACATGAGTTGAAGAAAGGCTTAAGGTCTGTGTGTGCCAGTGTAACGCTATTGAGAGTTCTCGGGTATTGCATCGTTTCTTGGTGGGTCACGCATGGACCGAATGAAGTGGCATGATTCCATCTCCGGAGTGGGTAGACGGCGTGCCTGGATCACAAGGAGACCGAATGAGGTGGAATGATCATGAGAAGGTGGTGGATCACGCGTGAACCGGTGTCAGTAATGTGATTGTGTGAAGGCGTTGAAATCACGAGTCAGAATAGGAGAGCACTGATCTTGGCGTGGGCTTACTACTTAGATGCTTTCAGCAGTTATCCGCTCCGCACTTGGCTACCCAGCGTTTACCGTGGGCACGATAACTGGTACACCAGAGGTGTGTCCTTCCTGGTCCTCTCGTACTAGGGTGATCTCTCTCGATATGAGGAACACGGGGATCTTGTTAGTGGAAATCCATAAGCTGCATATATGCTTTTTCTCTCTTTTTTTAATTTGCAGTCAAAGCCGCCCAAGGTGAGGACCGATGTGATATCTTCTTCCTTCTTCTATTATCGCTTCATAGTAGGAATTTCTTATTAAACCATTCATACATGATGGTTATCTGTAATAATACACATATTTGTTTGATAAATGAACTATATTGTAAATATAGCTATATACAGTATCATAATGTGTGAACACCTAGATCTACTCATAGGTTGCTAAAACGAATATATGGTTGTAGGATGATTGAGACTTGTAGATCTCTCTCGCGACAACATGAGGAACACAGGGATCGAATGAGGTGGTGTGGTCTCATGTTGCCTCCATCGGAGTTTGTCCTCGTTACTTATTGATTGCTCTTGCTTTACTGGATGTTCTAGGTAGAGCTTTTGTTATGTTGTGTGGAGAGAGAGAGAGAGAGAGAGAGAGAGAGAGAGAGAGAGAGAGAGAGAGAGAGAGAGAGAGAGAGAGA